>QNUK01000623.1:230000-250000 GCA_013621035.1 Clarias magur | reverse complement strand
CTCTCCTACTCTTCTGCTCTCTCTCTGTCTCACTACACATGTCTCTCCTGAGCTGCCAGTGATCCAGACCCCCTCTGTCCTCTGGACCTGTCTGACTCGTCCTGGTCTTCCTCTCCTGGTTGGAGATCTCGTCACATGGAGCCCTGTGTGGTCTGCCTGGGATGTGTGTGGTGACTGGGGACGATTCCACTTCACCATGAAGACGCTCCTGTCCTCGACTGATACAGACAGCTGTTCTCTGAGGACTCGTGACTGCAGTCGCTCGATAGTTCAGGACTGGAGATTCCTACAGTCTACCTGAGCCACCAATAACCAACTGGACTCCATATGAACTTAAACACGTCTCCTGTTATACTGAACTTCCAGCCTCCTAACACGCAGTATATGAGTGCAGATCAATCCCTGCTCTCCGTTATCACCCAGATGAGGATGGGTTCCTTGTTGAGTTCGGTTCCTCTCAAGGTTTCTTCCTATTGACATCTCAGGGAGTTTTTCCCTCAATGATCTGATCATTCTCATTCACACACACTAACATTTCATACAAACTTACATAATTTTCTTTTGATTGTGTAAAGCTGCTTTGCGATAATGTCAATTATAAAAAGTGTTATACAAATAAAATTGAATTGAATTGAATTTGTGAATTTTGTGGATAAAGGGTAAAGCATGAGTAAATGAGATTAAATATAATATACTGCAGTCTTTAATGAGGAGTGATTTATTTTAAGAAGGTTCCATTCAATCGTCATACGAGGCATAATGTGAAGTACTGAGGATAGAATGGTGTCTGCTTCCATCCATATATATAGTAAATATATCATATAAACAAATACAGAATTTGTATGAAAAACTCACACTGGGGTGCCAGTTGTATCTGCTTTAGATAATTTGTCTGGTGGTTTGTTTTTGGAAGGAAACCACACAGACACCGTGACGACACTCTCAGGATGACACTCTCTGGACAACACTCTCAGGATGACACTCTCAGGATGACACTCTCAGGATGACACTCTCTGGACAACACTCTCAGGATGACACTCTCAGGATGACACTCTCTGGACAACACTCTCAGGACGACACTCTCAAGATGACACTCTCAGGATGACACTCTCAGGACGACACTCTCAGGATGACACTCTCAAGACGATACTGTCCACTTTTTGATTAAAACTTCCTTCTGGATCAATAAAGCATAAGTATATATACAAGTTCTGTATATGTTTATTACTATATTAGATGTTTATTTAATGATTTCTAGAGCATAGTTAAAGCTTAAGCATTGTTCATTTTTAGCATTTAAAAAAATATATATATATATATATAAATATATATAAAATATATATAGTGTGTCGTATATGGAGTCTGTCTGTGTGACTCATGTATGCATATAGAAGAAGATCATAGTGCTCGTCTCCAGGGTTTTTAGATGGATGCTAATTGGTGTTTAATGTGTGGAAACGTTAAAAAAGGCAAAGAAAAGCGTAAATTGGGACGTGACCCATGTGGTATTTTGTAAAGGGCCTCGTTCACACCCCTCTCTGAATTAATATGCTTAAATCGCCTGCTCTCCAGAGAACTGATGCTGCTTTAAACGGCTGTGTTAACAATGCATTATGAACAAAAAGAAAAAAGAAGAAGAGGAGGAAGAAGGGGGGGAATAAGGGGGGGGGGGGTCACTTCTGAATGACAAACAGTTGGGTGGGTGTGTTCAGTTTCAGTGTTTTCAGACAGGGCTAAGTGACATAAACTGTCTCATCTCTTTACACACACACACACACACACGCACACACACACACACACACACACACACACACACACACACACACTATTGCACCAGTCTGTGTTTAGTCACACCACCTGCTCTGCCCATTTCTCGGACACACATACACTTTTACACACCATGACAGCGCAACAGACGGTGACCCCCATCCACCCCAACACACACACGCACACGCACACACACACTCAGCCTCTGCAACAGGACTGAATGGAAGATGGAGGGGCCGCTAGAAATACAGAGCACTTCAAATGAAGCGATCAATAAAGTCAAGATCAGAGGAGTTCATAATGGACAGCTAAGTGTCTCGCTCTGTGTGTGTGTGTGTGTGTGTGTGTGTGTGTGTGTGTGTGTGTGTGTAGTTGTGGTCTCTTCAGTATTATCCTCTTCATCACATCTTCATCCTCACCTCGCTCTCATGCATTATTACAGTTTTTCTCAGTCGCTTTAGAGTATTTCTTAAACAGTGTGCAAAACTCTATGTACATTTAAAAACACAGGTAGGTAGTTCAGGCAGCACTACACGATCGATTACCTGCAAAAACCTGCAACTTGCTCCAATTCCTTAGTTCATCTCCTAGAATTAAGTATTTATGTGAGTGAACACGTCAGTGCCATCAGAGTGACATGTTTGTTTACAAGTGAGATGTCCTGCCATGATGTCAGTACATCAGTGTACGCTGTAACTATTTCCCGATTAAAACTGTGGCCAAGGTAATAACTGTCAGCTCAAAGAAAACTGATCACAAGAAATCAAACAACATTCACATTCACACTCATTACTGTGTATACTGTGTGTATGTGTGTGTACTTCTGTGTTTAGAAACACCACTTAAGCAGAACTCTAGCTGTGTGAGGAATCTTCATGAGCATCCTCTGCAGACATCCGTTGTGACGTCCTCACACGCCGCATGCTTGGCAGTCAGGTATTTTAGAGAACGGGTTGATCATTTCTCTTCACTGCTAAAGTCAAGATTCACATGAGAGCAGTTTATCAGTCCAGGACACATTTACAGAGAACAGAAAATATAATAGAAATACTTGACAAATGATGACAACTGGTTCAACCATTTTGTGTGTAGTGAGTTTTTCAGTGAACTCCTGCCTCCATGGTTGTTAGGGGGTGGTGTTGGGCGGATGGGGGGGTGGGGGGGGGATTGTTCTAACTACCTGTAACTCTATCAAGTCTAACTTTGCGTTGGAGTCTTTTTTTGAGTAAATATGCTGTAAATGTCTCAGAAAATCTGACATTTTGCTACCTGAGTGTTTTTTGTTCACAATTAATGAAACAATTCTTTTTATTATTTTTATTTAATGGATTAATTAATCATTCCAGACAAATTAGTGACTTAATAATGTTTGTCATCTGATAGTGTCTATAGAAGATCCTGATGCTTATACACTGTACCATCCCATCATCTTTAAAAAAGTGGTAATGGTGCAATAAACAGAACGAGACTGACTTCAGGAGTGAATCAGTGATTACTGACCCGCCCGCCAGTGTTACTGTGAAAATATAAAGATTGAATTGAAAATGTCACAATTTGTACATGTGAACTGTTTATAATTTTTTGCTGAATCCATTTTAAATGATTTGGGTTTCTTTCGATGTAAATTATTATTCTATCATATATTATTCTGGTATTCAGTTTTAGTCAGAGTGTTCAGTTTTATTAGACCTGGTGGTGTTAATACACACTGAATTTGCTTTCGAAAGCTCGGCAGAAGACTTCAGGAGGACTCGTCTACATCGGGATGGAATGTGACAGCCCTGCAGAGACTGAGTTTTATTTTTATTTTACAGAGGACTGAATATTTCTTTCAAGCAATATTCATCATAATAATTGTGAAGCTTTGACTGCCAACCCTTGAAAACCTTCGTTTTAGTACAAAACGTTTATGAGCCAGTGGCACACACAGCCACGTATCGACTGTGAGGTCAGCTTCGTCTAAACATGTGCTAAGAGTTGAAAGAAGAAAAAAGACTCTTCTTCTATCCAGTCTCCATCACACTTCACTTACAGGACTCCAGGACTAGTGACATTTTAGAGGATGAAGTGAGTAGTGTGCTAATAACATTTGACGTTTTTTTAACATTTGTGTTAATGTTTGATGCAATTCTAAAGAGTCTCTGGTAGTCTACGAACCCTCCTGTGCCTCTGCTTTAACGATCTGTCTCTCCTTTATCTCTTCTCCTTTTTGGTCATTATCATTGGACACCCAGCTCTCCCAGGACATCTATCCCCAACAGGGTTACCTTAATCTGGCCTTGAGGAGAAGAATAAGCCCCTCTCTGATTAGCCATTAGCATCAGCGCTAGCTGGATTAGTGCCCCAGCTGGGGAGCATGTATTCACTCCATTCATCCTTCAACTCTCATTTTCTGTCCTTCTTATTCTTCACTAATTGGCTCAGAGGGGTGTTTAACAGGGTTGCAGCCTTTGGGAATAACACGAGACATCTGATCTGATGCTCACTTAACCCTTCTTATGTTTTGTACAACGATATCAGGAATGAAACTTGATGTGCTTGTCCTGTAGTTCTGTAACGAACATAAACAACAATAGCTAAAGAATTGTCTTTAGACGGCAGGTGAGATGCCGCCGGTGTTGGAGTGGATAATGTTACTGGCTAATTGTTTCGGGGTTATGAGCTCAGTTTTCTTTCTGTGGAGGTATTCTGGCTTCCTTCCATCTCCCCAAACCATGCTGGTGTGTGGACTGAAACCTTTAATGCTTATAAGTGTGAATGTAGGGATGTGACGCCCTATAACGGATCGACAAGGGTGAATTCCCTGAGTATAAACTGAGTACCTTAATCAACCTTGTCCGTCCTCATTAAAGGAAATGCAGTAGACTGCAGATTGTGGCAGTATATTGTGACTGTGCATCCAGTGAACTTTTGTCCTTTCTGGATTGTAACAAACCCTCTAATGTATATAATCTAATAAGAAATATTATTTGTCAATCACAAATATCTTGATTTGGGAAAGATGAGTTCAGCCTTTATTATTCGTCACATATACATAACTGCAAAGTGAGATTCTTTATTCTTTGCATATGTTTCGTTTTGTTAGTAGGCTGTGGTCAGAGTGCAGGGTCAGCCATTTTTACAGTGGCCCTGAAGCAGACAGGGTTAAGGGCCTCGCTCAAGGGCCCAATAGCAGCAACCTGGGGGGGGGCTCGACCTGCCGACCTTCCAAGCAGTAACTCAGACCCACAATGAGCCAAAACCACCCCGAAAAATGTGGTTGTTTTAAAAGGAACTTCCCGAGCATGCTCACTCAGTCATGTCTGATCAACAGTTCAGTAATGAACTCAAACTGAATGAAATTATCGACTTGATTATAACCGAGTTGAATGAAATTATGTTCAAACTGCTATTTGTTATGAAAAACACTATTAAAATAAAATAAATGAAAAGTGCCTTTTTTTCACATGACACATCTTAAGGAACAAAGTGCTGATGGTCGCAGATGATCTTTCAGAAGATGTTCAGAAGTGAGTCTCAGCACGGTGAGAGGAGGACACAATAACGAAACAAAATCAAGTCCGTAGACATTGGATGTTCTTATTGTGTGATTGGTGTGTGTGTGTGTGTGTGTGTGTGTGTGTGTGTGTGTGTGTGTCAGCTGGAGTTGACAGTGTGAGTGGTCAGTGCCTTTCTTTAGCGTACAGCCTGCTGCTGATGTTAATGACGCTGACTATTGGACTATAAACCTTGCCTATTGGTTCACTGTGCAATGTTACTGTAATAAGACTAAACTGAACATCACCAGGCCCTTTTCTCAGTCTTTAACTACTGTCTTTCAGGTTCAGCAGATTGTGTATGCTGATGTTATTTGAGTTATTGTGTATTCAGCAAAGCTATATATTCTAATCAGATAATTGTGAAACAATCTGTAACTCTTGTGTAAAGTAAGCTTTACTCCTGGGTCTCGATTATCTGAACAGACAGAGGGAGTGGATCTGCCAGCTGCTTTCACTGGTGACATTTTTATGTTCCCAAGATTTAAAGTCTGCTTCAGTATCATTGAAGCTCAGATGGCCTTTTTTGCCCTCAAATACCATCAGCTAAGCCATTCTCAGACTTCGGCCAGCTTTTCAGAACAATACACTCATTAAATGAACAAACAGATTAGCACAGATTGTCACACAGGGGGAGGTGAAGCTCCTGCAGCCTCCCAGCAGGTTCACATAATACTGAATTAACACACTGGCACATCTGGCCTGCCTACTACATACAGTACACAGCATGTAGCTTTCACCTTCTCTCAGTGTTAGCCGTGTCTTTAAGCACGGACAGCTCTAGGCTACAGCAACCGAACTAGCTTTTAACTAATTATATTGATTAGATGCAACAGAAGACGAGACCAACCAATCGATCTTGCAGTGCCTGGAATTGAAAATGTCTGGAGCGGACGAGATTGCTTTGTAAATGACAAACAAAATTAGTCACCAACTTTAGAGAAGTGAAGATGAGAAAGAGTGTCTAATTTCACATAAACGTTGTTTTATAAACTTTATTGTTTATTTAATTTTGCAAGGATTATGTCGGATCTGAAGGCTAACCCTGAAACACTGGGTGCGACAGGGGGAATACACTCTCTGTGATGGAGTGCACTATGCACACACACACACACACACACATTTGCACACTCATTCACACCTGGAGGAAAACATCCTAGCCACTCCACCGATTTTCACTCAATTAAAGAAAACTAGAGAACCTGGAGGAACTCAATCATGGGTAGAACAGGTGAAACTGCAGGACACTGCAGCTGTGATGCCCCAATGCTAACTGCCCCTGTTTATTTTACTCCGTTAGTTAGCTAGATTTTATGCGGTAGTAGATCAGAAGCCATTGGCTGCAGGAAGCACACACTCACTCACTCATCATCTATACTGCTTAATCCTGTATTCAGGGTCACGGGGGCCTGGAGCCTATCCCAGGAGACTTAGGGCACATGGCAGGGTACACCCTGGACGGGGTGCCAATCCTACGCAGGCTGCAGGAAGCAGTAGCAAGTAAAATGTTTCTTTCCCCTCTAAGTTCCTCTCATTAAATTCAGGCTCTAATTTGCCAGACAATAGTGCTTGCCGTATCTTCAGGAGATTAGCACGTTTAAGGTGGTAGTTAACACTGTAACTTGGTGTTTCAGGAGTAGCATTACTGTCTCCATTGGCTTTGGAGCAAACACATGCTAGCATTTACCTATCTACCTGTAATAACCCATAGAGAAATGTAATATATGAACATAGAGAATGGTTTTCATATAGATTACATACACCAATTAGCCATAATATAACATTCGAGAAAACATTAATTCATTTTATTTATGTGGGAATTTTAACAGTGGTTATTATGTTGCAATGCAGCTTTAAAGAATGAAAAGAAATATATATATATATATATATATATATATATATATATATATATATATATATATATATCATATGTAGTATAAATCATAATGATCAGATTGTCCCTGATGATCAACCCAAAGGTGTAACTTCAAGCCAAGAGCAGCAAGGAAAAACTCCCTGAGATGGCAATAGAAAGAAACCTTGAGAGGAACCAGACTCAACAGGGAACCCATCCTCATCTGGGTGATGATAACAGAAAGGAGGGATGCACTCACACTGTGTGTTAGGAGAGAGAGAGAGAGAGAGAGAGAGAGAGAGAGAGAGAGAGAGAGAGGAATAGAGAGAGACGAGAGATACAGTTAGGTCTGGTCACAGTCACATTGTGTATAAGGTGAATGTATATTTAGTGCAGAGTGCAAGTAGGGACTCCGGCAGAACTAACTATGACATCATAACTAAAAGGGGGAGTACAAAGCTGTTGTTAAAGCAAAAGGTGGCTAAGGTGGATATGAAGAATTGAGAGTTATAAGAGTTATAAATCAGAGTTATAAATAAGAACCGAAGGTACTCCAGGGCTGTCTGAGCTCCACCCGAGCAGAAGCCCCGTGTTTGCCTTGTGAAATCAATTGATCTCAGTCTCTATAAAATATAAGGACTTAAATGTATACCAAATAGAACAAGGCCTCAGGATCAGACCTGTGAAGACTACAGCATCCAGTTTAGCTCAATCACACCTCAGATTACAGCATAAAATACACATCAGAATACGCCAGGGAACCGTACAGTGGCTATACAGCCGCTAGTGTATTATATACTGCCTGGTCAAAAAAGTCACACTTTCAGAAGGGTCAGCTTGTTGAGCTGCATTAAGCAAAGAAAACAACTAAGGAGATTTGAAATAACTAGAACTGGGTTAAGGACCCTTCATTTTCAAAACCTGGAAGTGCTGAACCGTCAACTCTGTGGAGGAAAACTGGTCAGAAACAATCATTAACAGAGATCACTTACACACACACACACACACACACACACACACACACACACACACACACACACACACACACACAGTGATGGGCGTGTCAGGGTAAGAAGGGAAGCGCATGAAGCGATGCTCCCATCATGCATAGTGTCCACTGTACAAGCCTCTGGAGACAGTGTTATGATCTGGGCTCGCTTCAGTCGCTCAGGTCGAGACTCAGCAACGTTATGTAGAGATAAAATGAAGTCACATGACCACCTGAATGTACTGAATCACCTGCACATCACATCTATGGAGGTTCTCTTTTCCCCTGATGGCATGTGGCATATCCCAGGACTCAGAAAGTAGCTCTGGGAGCGCGAGGAATCATTTTCACACGTGAACTGGACTAGTGTGTGTGTAATCAAAGTTTGCAACTTTTTTGGCCAGGCTGTGGGTTTTAATGCATTTTATTTTACACACCTAACTTCTTACAGGTGTGCAGTTTACATGAAGAGTTCATTCAACAATAATCTGAATATTTTCAACATTTAAATCTTCAATTGTTGCTTTTTGGTTCCATAATAATGACTGCTATTGATTACATTAGAAAAGGAAATAAAAGAAAAAGAAGCATCATTGACTGGTGATCAATAGACTGGTATAGAAATGATAGTGTCAGAATTTAATTATACGGATATTGATTACTTTGCTACATTAAATTATCCCCCTTTTTTTTTTTTAAAAAAAAGAAGGATTACTATACCTTTTTTTGATGAGATGATGAGACAAAGCTCTCTCTGTTTGCTCTTGGTCTCCTCTATTAGTTGCATTTGCTGTTCAAATCTCTCCTTTGTTGCATGTCTGGACAAAACTAATGACTTCTTTGAACTGCCGATGTTAAATCTCATCCTCTTGTCCCCGAACACACCATGTCACTAACCTCTTCACTCTTTCCCACATTGTGATTAGTGTTTAACTGCTGTGCTGAAATTCTCACAAAAATAATAATAAAAGAAGAACAAAACTGCTTAGTGGGATTTCCCAATGTGAAATATTTCCCTTCTTTCCATTTTTGCTGTGTTTTACAGTACTTGGGTGTATTTTGTATGCTCTGTTGAGATATACACAGTAGTGTGATATGTAAAGGGATGTGAATGAAGAGGACAATCAAAAATGCTGAAAAAAATAATCAGGACAACTGAAATATCTGAACATTTTTATTCAGTCCATTTAGTTCAGCTTTGCGTTAAGACGATCCATTGCAGGTTTGCTTGTCCATATCTGGTGATGATGTTCCTTGAGATCATTTCAGACCCACCACAGTAGAGAGAACCTCCCCGCTGAGATTTCAAACATGGCTACAAATGGCCAAGCTATAGTACAATGCTACGCTGAATGGACTAAAATTAGTTGGAGGCTAATGACAGTTTACCAACACCTGTATTAGCATGCTAGCACAGCGGGGAGCATGGCTGGACAAGCGGTAATCCCTATAAGCCCACTAGGTTTCCTTCTTACAATGAGGCATTTGCATATTCTCAGTTTTTTGGTTGGTAGGGAAGGAGGTTAGCTTTTGGATGAAGGTTTGTAGGGATTGTGGAGAGTCCTCACAGCCATTCCTCTGTTCACTCCCTCCACTGCTTCCTGGGTGGCTGGCGGGGTGATTATCCTCAGTCCATGATAGTGAGTATGAGGGATATGTGTGTGCTGAGGATTAGCAGTGAATTAGCATTGGGCTAAGATGCAACATTCCCTGACAGCTAATTTAAGGGGCGGAGAAGATCGGAAAGCCATTAGACCGGACTGTTTGCACAGGCTCTGATGTGCCGTCTCGCAATGCTCTCTGGTCTCCTTCTCTTTTGTGATGAAGATATGGAAGAAGTGAAGGGAAAGAAGAATTAGTGGGAAAGGAGGCAAGCCATGTGTGTTCACAGGATTAATCTTACTCTCACAAGACAAATATAAAAGTGTAGAGTCAGCTTTTTTCTATTCTGTGCCTGTAGAGGGGCAGAACACAGAAGAGCTTTCACAGGACTGAAGTTTGATTCTAATCACATTTTTGTTTGTGTATTATAATGTGTTTTTACAAAATTGATATTAAGCAAATCTAAGACTCATATGCTTTCTACATTTCTAACACTTTTTAGCTAACACCTGGGTGTGCTTCAGTAACAGCTCATAAGGTTAATGTGAGTTGTGACAGAGAGCATAACTCCCAGTGCAGTTTTCCCAGTGATCAGCTGGCACCAGCAACATCGCCGTGCGGCAACTCGTAGATCACTCCTGCTCTGTTACAGCTGACAATGATTTAATTCCATATGAAGGCACACAGAGAAAAGCTAAAACTTCAAACTACATCTCCAACACTACACAAATGATCTACATCTAGACAAAACAAAATCAGCTATTAGAAATGGAAGGCTTTTTCTAACACATACAGACGTTCTGCTCTACAATCCTCCTTTCACAATTGTTCAGTTACATTGCCTTGCAAAAGTGTTCATACCCCTTGAACTTTTCCACATTTTGTCATGCTATAAACTGAAAGAAAGCCATAAGAAGTCCTGTTTGCAGTTTGTGACAGGCCATGTGGGGGACACAGCAGACATGTGGAAGAAAGTGCTCTAGTCAGATGAGACCAAAACTGAACTTTTTGTCCTAAATGCAAAATGTTAAGTGCGGGGGAAAACTACACTGTGCATGGTGGTGGCGGCATCATGTTGTACGGAAGCTTTTCTTCAGCAGGAACAGGAAAGTTGGTCAGAGTTGATGGAAAGATGGATAAATACAGGGCATTCTTAGAAGAAAACCTGTTAGAGTCGGCAATATACTTGAGACTGGGGCAGAGGTTCACCTTCCAGTAGGACAACAATCCTAAACATACAGCCAGAGCTACAATGGAATGGTTTAGATAAAGGTGTGTGACTGAGCTTGAGCAAAAAAAAATAAAAAATAGGGTCAGGGGTGGCTCATTGGTTATGGCATTGGACTACAGTTCGGTAGGTCTCAGGTTCAAACCCCATGACCCCATGAATGGGCACAACTGTTACTCTCTAGATGTGCAATGCTGGTAGAGACACACCCCAAAGACTTTCTGCTGTAATTGCAGTGAAAGGTGGTTCTACAATGTATTGACTCAGGGGAACTGAATACAAACGCATGCCATACTTTTATTACACAAATATTTATTTGTACAAAGAATTGAAAACCATATATAATTTTCCTTCCACTTCACAATTATGTGCCACTTTGTGCTGGTTACGAATCCCAAATCCTAGTAAAATACATTTATGTTTGTGACTGTAACGTGTCAGCATATGGAAAGGTTCCACATGCTGTGGTATGAATACTTCTGCAAGGCACTTTAGCTAACTTTCCGCTGTTCTTCACGCATTAACCATTTCAGAAAGATAAACCAACCACGAATTTTCCTGCACTAAATAACCACTGTCAAGAGAGCTCAATAAAACTGATTCTGTGTGTTCTTGAGAAAGGCTGGAATCACACGATCTTGAGATCAATTCTAACAAAAGATTTGGTCATGGACCAAATCTTTTGTTCTCCTTTTGATGTAGTACATGACATAGTTTTTAGTCTAGTGTGACTAAATGGAAGAACGTCATGGCCTTGGCTCTGCGTCTCAGTCAACACAGCTGCATGATGAGGCGAACACGACTGTGCTGCTATGATCAGAACAAGAAAATATTTAATGCAGGTTTTTACAGCATTTACAGAGTAAGTGTGTTAAAACGTCTCTGTCTTCAGATGGGAAAGTGTGGAAAACATGCACAGAGAGAATGAACCATGATGTTATATTACAGGGTGGGCCATTTATATGGATACGCCTTAATAAAATGGGAATGGTTGGTGATATTAACGTCCTGTTTGTGGCACATTAGTATATGTGAGGGGGCAAACTTTTCAAGATGGGTGGTGACCATGGTGGCCATCTTGAAGTCGGTCATCTTGGATCCAACTTGTGTTTTTTTCAATAGGAAGAGGGTCATGTGACACATCAAACTTATTGGATTTCACAAGAAAAACAATGGTGTGCTTGGTTTTAACATAACTTTATTCTTTCATGAGTTATTTACAAGTTTCTGACCTCTTATAAAATGTGTTCAATGTGCTGCCCATTGTGATGGATTGTCAATGCAACCCTCTTCTCCCACTCTTCACACACTGATAGCAACACCGCAGGAGAAATGCCAGCACAGGCTTCCAGTATCCGTAGTTTCAGGTGCTGCACATCTCGTATCTTCACACCATAGACAATTGCCTTCAGATGACCCCAAAGTTAAAAGTCTAAGGGGGTCAGATCGGGAGACCTTGGGGGCCATTCAACTGGCCCACGACGACCAATTCACTTTTCATCTAGGAATGCTCGGACCTGACATCCATAATGTGGTGGTGCACCATCTTGCTGGAAAAACTGGGAAAAGCTGGGAATGTGCCAGCTTCAGTGCATAAAGAGGGAAACACATCATCATGTAGCAATTTCAAATATGCAGTGGCCTTGAGGTTTCCATTGATGAAGAATGGCCCCACTATCTTTGTACCCCATATACCACACCATACCATCACATTTTTGTTCCAACAGTCTTGGAGGGATCTATCCAATGTGGGTTAGTGTCAGATCAATAGCGGTGGTTTTGTTTGTTAACTTCACCATTCACATAAAAGTTTGCCTCATCACTGAACAAAATCTTCTGCGTGAACTGAGGGTCCTGTTCCAATTTTTGTTTTGCCCATTCTGCAAATTGTGTGCGCCGATCTGGGTCATCCTCGTTGAGATGCTGCAGTAGCTGGAGTTTGTAAGGGTGCCATTTGTGAGTAGCTAATATCCGCCGAAGGGATGTTCGACTAATGCCACTCTCCAGTGACATGCGGCGAGTGCGACGCTGTGGGCTCTTGCTGAATGAAGCTAGGACAGCCACTGATGTTTGTTCATTAGTGACAGTTTTCATGTGTCCACATTTTGGCAAATCCAACACTGAACCAGTTTCACGAAACTTAGCAAGCAGTTTGCTAACTGTAGCATGGGAGATGGGTGGTCTCGTAGGGTGTCTTGCATTGAAATCTGCTGCAATGACCCGGTTACTGTGTTCACCAGATATCAACACAATTTCGATCCGCTCATCACGTGTTAACCTCTTCGACATGTCAATGGCTGTGAACAAAGAGAAACTTGTAAATAACTTATGAAATAATAAAGTTACGTTAAAACCAAGCACACCATTGTTTTTCTTGTAAAGTTCCCAATAAGTTTGATGTGTCACATGACCCTCTTCCTATTGAAAAAACACAAGTTGGATCCAAGATGGCCAACTTCTAAATGGCCACCATGGCCACCACCCATCTTGAAAAGTTTGCCCCCTCACATATACTAATGTGCCACAAACAGGACGTTAATATCACCAACCATTCCCATTTTATTAAGGTGCATCCATATAAATGGCCCACCCTGTAGTTTAGTACAGCAGTGCTTTGACACAGACAGGGTGCTTTCTAGCCCTGACCTAAAATCATGGTAAAAAGCAAACTGCCCAAACAGTGCTTAAATATGTAACCATCTAGTCAATTAGTTTGTGTTCACCCCCATGGTTTAGGTGCCTGCATGCTATATAATACCCTGGTATATTTTGAGAGTTTCACATGATGGTCCATGGTCCTACTGTGGTAAATACAACTGTGCATTGCTCTATTCAGTTAATTGTTTTACCATGTACTGTAGGAACACTATGGAACATGTACCAGGATACAGTGAAATATTTGTTATATTGGTTATATTTTTCTAGTTATGGTTCCCTTCATAGGTTAAAGCACAATACTTTGGTGAATATAAGGGTATTGATTGGGTACCGGCAGCACGGTGGTACCCAGCGTCCAGGTCCGATCCCCGGCCAGGCTCGATTCCACATGGATTTTGTGTGCATGGAGTTTGCATGTTCTCCCCGTGCTTGGTGGGTTTCCTCCGGTTTCCTCCCACAGTCCAAAGACATGTAGGTTAGGCTAATTGGTGTTCCCAAATTGCCCATAGTGTGTGAATGAGTGAGTGTATGTGTCTGTGCCCCGCGATGGATTGGCACCCTGTCCAGGGTGTACCCTGCCATGTGCCCTAAATCACCTAGATGATGAGTGAGTGAGTGAAAGTGATTGGGTACCACAGTGGCTAGAGGCACAGTTCAGCATCTACCTTCCATATTAGATACCTGCTGAACTTTGGTAGTTCCTGCCCAATAAGTACAAGTGTGTTCACAAAAGAAGTGTGATACACACCATAGTACAAATACTGTACACACTGAAATGCCACAGTACTGACTATAATATAGTGAATAAAATACACATATTGAAATATTTTTAGAAACTATATGTAAATATATGGTTTCTAAAAATATGTTGATATGTGTATTTATTCAGTTCAATTGAATTTTATTTGTATAGTGCTTTTAACAATGGTCAATTGTCACAAAGCAGCTTTACACAATCAAAAGAAAATGTTTATGTGTGTGTGTGGGCACTATAATGTTTCACAGCAGAGCAGAAATGTGCCACTTCCTGTGTGATTTATACAGCAGGCCTGAGCTAATACTTATACTAATGCTAATGATAGGCAGTAATGGGGGCTGACAGCACAATCTGCTCCTGATTTTTACCCCAGAGGTGACCACTGCACACAAGAGTCACAGACAAGGGCAAGAATCATGTCAAGCTTGTTCATATCTCCAGAGGAGGCGGGTGAGTGGATTTTGAGCAGATCCCAGCTGATCCATGGCTAAGGATTAACTTAATTAGCTCTGATGTTCTGTCAAAAGGACCGATCACATATTGGGTGTATAACAACAGATCTGTCTCAGAGCTAAACCATACAGCTGAGGGGAATAATGTATTAGTGCTGTATAACAAAAGAGATAAAGCCATTTCCCCACAGACATCTGAGCATTTTGGATTGGATTGTAGCGTTAGACATCTTAGCAGAAGCACATTGGGGTACATGGTATAATTATAAATCCATCCAGTTCAAGTGACCAAATAAGTTTATAACTATAACAACTAATAAATAACTCACATGTGTCTATGAGTGGGGTCCAAGCATGCTGTGCAAATATCACCCCTTAATGTTAAGCTATTTCCAAGTTGTAAGAAAGCAGAGTGAATCCTATTGTTGCATGTTTTGCATCTACGTGATGAACTGAAAACTGATAGCTAAGTTGTTAAAGAAATAAATTCCTGATCTGAAATTCAGTGACGGAATTGGGACACAGATGCAGTACATCAAATCTCAGATCAATCAAGCATAATCTTGCCATAAACATCTGAGACACGGTTCCAGAGAGAACATCACAAAATAACTAATAAATAACATTGCAGATGATTAAGCAGAGCACTATCAGTTACCGATCTGTCCACCTGGAACATAGGGTGGAATATGACTGGGGAAAGTATAATTAGGGGTCTGCTGTTCAATTCCCATTAATGTTGCGTACCATCACAGCTCAAACAGCTTACAAAGCACCTGACTTTATAAAGCAACATGCAGTGGTCAGGGTCTCAGGCTCCTGTTTTTGAGGCCGAGCACAGGATACGATCTGTGTGACATTTCTCTCCAGGTTCTCTCTGTTTCTGGATCGGTTCCACAAAACATTCCAGTGTTCCATCAGAGGTGTGTTTCCTGCTTTGTGCTCAGTGTTCTGGATAGATTGTGGTCCTCCTGTACACAGCAACAGGAGCTTTATTTGCAGTACCTGGTACTTCTGCTGTTTGAACTGTTATTTTTTTAAAGTGCTCGAGTTTGCATGAGTCTCCTCAGCCATGCCATACCACATTTGATGCTAATGTCACGTGATCGATCGATTGCATAATTGCACGGAGGTAAAGGGAAGTCGGTGTTGCTATTAAAGTGGCCAGTGAGTGCATGTAAGCGAAGTAAATGCGTGCGGTGTGTGTATTGGAAACGCTCCTTTGTTTCAGCACACACACACACACACACACACATGCATATTCATTGATTAGCGGACACGCATTGACCACGCTGTTAATTGCGTTGCCTTTCCCCCGCCGCTCGGTGTCCTGATGCGGCGGAGACTCGCCCCCGCTGTCCGTGACATTCGGGATGTGACCCCCCACCCCCTGCGCGCGCGGTGGGGTCTCCCCGCAGCCGCATTGTCCCGACATGTGCGTGTGACGCGCGCGCCCTCGCGGCCTTTTCCCTCGCAGCTGGCGCTCGCGCAGTCCCGCCGTCGCCTAGCAACGGGACGCCGCTGTAATCGAACCGCGCGCTTCTGTTTCGACTGCGCGCGAGTTTAATAAATATTTTTTTCCAATTTCTTGGTGGCAGCAGGAAGAGTATTCATTAGGGTGGAGTGTGTGTGTGTGTGTGTGTGTGTTCTTTCACTCGTTTTCTTTCACAGGAAGGAAATGATTGACCTTCTCCAGTCCAGCATGAGCTCCGACCCACAATGCCGGACTATAGATCCAGTAAAACAGGAGGTGTGGGGGCATCACGGGGTCGCCTCTCACCTCCGCCTTTAGGGATCTGAACCTCGCTTCTGCTCTGTGTGTGTGTGTGTGTGTGTGTCAGGGTTGCATGTTCTTCCAAGGCTTGGTGTGTTTTATCAAGGTGCTCTGGTTTCCTCCCACAACAGGCTGAATTTGGCGTTTCCAGATTGCTTGTAGTGTGTGTGTGTGTGAATGGGTGTGTATGGGAGGTTGTGTATGTGTGGCTTTGTATGTGTGTGTGTGTGTGTGTGTGGGATGGTATGAGTGTGTGTGTGCAACTGCACATTTGCTGAGTTGCGCCCCCCCCCCATTTAATGTCATTTACATATAAAATAGCATCAGTCAATGTCCAAATCCTTAGAATGGCAGCTGCAAAAATAACTTAGATTTTCAAATAACCTGCAGTACTCTGACAAGGAAAAGTGCGTACAGTACGTACTGTATGCTCAGACCCTGACGTGGTGCAAAGCACTTTTCCACATCAAAGGCCATTTTTAAAAATGTGACCGTTGCCGTGGATTTTGGCGTAACTTCATCTTCACAACTGAGTAAACAAAACAGATGTTTCACAAACTTTGTTTGTTAAGGCTACAATAACTTATTCTGCATGTTTCTTAATACTGTGTAAGTCATAAAATCCTGTCTGGCCTTTACCTCCCTGTTTTCCTCACCTGCTCTGAACTCATTTTCTATCATTGCTTCATTGGCCTCCTTCATCTTCATGGCTGAGCAAATGAACCAGATATTTCACAAAATATATCCCTTAAATCATCAATCCCAAATTTATGTTTTTTGATATTGTTTAAAGTGGTCATGACAAGAGGAATTAAATTTTACTTGTTTTTTTGACAAATAAGAGGTCACTGCACTATAAAAAAAATTTTGTAATTCTGGTGCACAAAAACTGTGTACATCTGAAAACACAATAAAATGGTAAATGTATGTCATGACCCCTTTAAGTCATAGTATCCTGTGTGGTAGCTCCTACTGTACCTGTTCTCTTTACCTGCTCTTGACTTATTTGCTTTCTCTCTGTACTCTTCATCTTCATGGCTGAGTAAATATACCATTATGTTATTATTATACCTATACTACAGCAGACAAATTTCAGTATTATTTCTACACACTATGAAAGAGTGCTTAAAAACGACCATTAAAACGATTGTATTTGCTAAACAGTGATGTAATGTAAAAGTGATGTAAAACTGCATTTTAGCAAAACATATACTAGTCTTTACACACATTCTCTCTCTAACTGATATTATATACAGTACTATATACAGTAATAATGGTTACTATATATAGTAATAATGGTTCATTCAGACACACACAAATGTGTGGTACAGACTTTACTGTAATAGGCAAATGCAAGCATTCCACCTGACAGACTCTACAGTGAGAACGAGACTTCTGTGTACAGACCAGGTAAAAAGAAAATACTGACTAATTCAGGCAGAAGAATCCATTAAGAAATTAACCATATTATAGATGACATGGTAGTCGGTTGTTCCTTGTATCATGGTGTATAATACTGTTGTATTTTTTGACAGTACCATGGTATTTATTTGCTCATAAAGTACATGCACCACATTATGGTACAGGGTCCTATATATTTTGGCAAAATAGCACATGTACATTAGTTTGGTACTAATATTAAACTGTATGGTGCCACTTCACTGTGTGTATGTAACATTGATGAAATACCGTAGTGAACGGTAACTCTAACATCTGTTATAAACAATAACATGTTCCTGCCTGTACTATACCAGTATTATGTACTAACATATCTAATATATTACATTATGTACAGTATAAACACACTATATTAGATACCTGCTGAACTTTGGTAGTCACTGTTGAACTCGGGACGTCCCAAACATGGTAGTCGGGTCAAGGCAAGTCAAAAACAAAGTTCCTTCAGGACCAAGGGGCTGCATATAGCATAAATGAACAAATTAACAAAAACAAAAACTAACAAGGTAAGAAGTAAAAAAAAAGAAGAAGAAGAAGAAGAAGAAGAAGAAGTAAAACGGCAATATTGTTGTTGTTAGTGATCTTTTGGTTGCCCCCATCGAGGGGGTCGCAACAGCAGACAATCTGATCCGCACACCACTTGGCACCGGTGGGAATCGAACCCCGGCCTTCCGCATGCAGGTGAGAAACCAACCACTGAGCCACTAATGCCCTCTATATGCATAATAACATAATATACCACTGTAATATTGTGGTATAATATTTTATGTACTATCGTTTATTTCTTATGGGTTGACAGAAATAGCTAGCATTTACTAGGTGAAGCTGATTAAGCAGTAGTGAAAGGATGCTATTCATGAGCAATAGTGAGTGACTTTGTGTGTTTTGACACTCTGATGATGTTTTGAAGGTTTTTATAGTCTTTTCCTGTGTTTAAGGTGAGTGAGAGCGCCTGTAAGAAGTACTGTAGTAATGGTCAGTGCCATCTAATGGCCAACATGCGTCAGTGCAAGTTAATTAGCAAAATGAACATATAAAAGCAGACACTTTCCCTGTGCAGTGACATTTACGAATATTTATTTATGTATAAAAGGACGGTTTAATCAGGTCATTAAAGACCCATCGTGGTGCGCTGTCTGCTGTGCGCATGCGCGTGATCTGAAAGGCGGAAGTGTGTGTGTGTGTACACAGCTGGAATGAGGTTACTGGAGAGCTGCAGTAGTGGAGTGTTTACTGGTTTAGCTGTTATAGTCGCGGTGATCGCGGTGGTTTTACACTTCATGGAGAATTCAACTGAATCAGTGGATTATAAAGGGTTTGTACACCTCTGTCTGTACATGTCACACACACACACACACACACACACACACACACAGAAAGAGTGCGGATAATATTACATATCGCAGGTGTGTGTGTGTGTGTGTGCAGTAACACTGCTCGGTGAACATCTGGATGTGAGTGATTAGCCCTGTGCATGCTGGATATTCCCACACACTCATTCCACAGTTAGTGATGATTACAGTGTTTATGTTGACTTTATGTTGCTGAACACTGTTAATACCCGTTGATACGCGCAGTTTAGAGGCTCAAGTCTTCTTCTGTTTGGCATTATATCTTATTCTGTTGCTCTAACACACCGTGCATGGCAGTGAACCCATGTCCTCCTGAGTCACACCCAGTGACTGTGCAGTTAAAAGTGAAGAGGATGTCTCTGTCGCCCTCTGGTGGCTGGCTGCAGTATAACGTTGAACTTCACTCATGGCTATGCATACAATAGTAGAGTTTAAACTTACAGTGGCATAAATTAATTGTGTTCCATTTTAAAAACCTCATATTCTCTGAGTTTTAAGTTAAATTGGATTGGCAGTTTTGAACGTGCACAGGCTTTCCCGAAACACCTGAAGCTCCTTCCTGCAGTGAAGGAA
>QNUK01000623.1:150000-225000 GCA_013621035.1 Clarias magur | reverse complement strand
TCATTTAGCTAAATCAATCCCTACACTAAGGCTCTATAACAATCCAGGTGTAAGAATTACAGCTAAAGCTTTTCTATAGTTTTTCTATATTTTATTTCTCTTATTTCATACTTTATATTCTTTATTTGGAAACTTAAACTTTCAATATTTAGGTCCTCAGCAGTTGTACAAACATTTCACTTCATATCATACTGTGTATGACTGACTGTATGTGACAAATAGAATAGTTACAGCACGGTGTGTGTACAACCCCACCAGGTTGAGTTCTGAAGTGTACTATTATAATCAACGTATTTATGACAAAGCTTTTATTCCATTAACCGTACTGAAATAAATACATCCATCGATATATATATATATATATATTTTACATTTACCATTGTTTTCTGTCCACTGTCCCCAATTTAAGGGCATAAAACCATATTTGACACATAGACATAACCATGTAATTACTTACACATTGTTTTGTATACGCACTCAACAACTAAGAAAGAAAACAGATGTGGCAGAAAGGCTGCATGTCACCTGTTACATCCAGGGAACTCATCGGACACAAGCAGACACACTCACACACTCACTCTACACACACAGACTGGAGACCAGACGCAAACCGTGACGTCTAGCCTGGAGGAGACAGGGCTAAACACCACACTGCTGTGCCACCAATGCATAGTACCTTTCAGTCAATACAGCTATAAGATATTAATCTAAAATAAACTGTTTTTATAGTGTGGAAAGTGAAATCATGCTCAATCAAATACTGTAGCGAGCTGTAACCGGATGTTATGCAGCTAGTTATTTTAATGTCGAACAGCCATGGCTTAATCTAAAAATCATTAACATCAATATCAAGGTCTAAAACTATTTGAACACTGAACACATTTTTATTCTTCTACTCATCAAGAAATGTCATGAAAATACACATGAATGCAAATGAAGTCCATCACAGTGCATCACTGATCCTTTATTTCATGCATTCACGTCATTCAGTTTAATATGAACTCCTCTGAAAAACAATTAGATTTGTATTAAAACAGTTTATTGTGAAATTGTTAGCGTATAATAATTATTGTTATAATACAATGATTGTCATAAAAGTGTATATTGTATAACTTGATGTTTCATACACTGGAGGACCAAAGACCAGTCTGTGTGTCTGTCCAGCCGGAGTGTGTCTCAGCATCGCGCAAAACTGTCTGGAGAGAAAGTAATGAAACTTTGCCAGTGATTAGAGATCTGCCTCAAGTTCAACACGCAGCACAAGTGAACTGAATTGTGTTTGTCTGAGCACCAGAGAAGTACAACTGAGTGTAAACAAGGCGTCAGATACTCGACCTTACAGAATGTGATTTCTGTCTGTTAATAAGTGAGACAGAGAGTTCTGCCGTACAGAGAGACACACACACATGTACGTGGCCTTCAACCTCAAATAATAATAATAATAATAATAATAATATCACTCATGACATTAAAGGTCAGCAGATTATTATTAGATTTAACCGTTTAACTCTTTCTACAAACTCTTATCTCGCTGTGATTGTGTGCGCACGCGAGTTGAATGAAACGACCTTCTGTATGACGTCACCACATCACTTCCGCTTCAGCCATTCTCACCCGGAAACACTTCAAAGACTCCAGCATGGCGCAGCACACAGGTAACACGTGAGAGATGTAAATATTGCTGAGAAACTGGTCCGTACTGTAATGTTCTGTGTGTTTGTTGTGTCGCTTTAGTTCCGGATGAATCCTCACCCGTGCGGACAGACAGTTATATCCCAGAGAGCTCTGTTATATACATTCACCAAGTGATTGGGAATAAGATCCTCAGAGCTGCTGGAACAGTCTGGTTTTGTGTTAGTAATGTGTGTGTGTGTGTGTGTGTGTGAAACATGAGTAAATAAAATAAAAAAATGTTTTTTTTCACTGATGGAACAGATTAGTTGGAATCTTTATCAGGAGGCGTGTGTGTGTTTTTTGTGTGTGTGTGTGTGTGTGTGTGTGTGTGTGTGTGTGTGTTTGTGAGTGAGAGAGAGAGAGAGAGAGAGAGAGAGAGAGTGTGTGTGTGTGTGTGTGTGAGAAACTTCTTCTGTGAGTGTTCTTCTGCTGTCACATCCAGCATATAAGTGATGTGTCAGTGTGAGTGGTTGCATGTAATCCTCTATACACACACACACACACACACACGCACCAGGAGGGTTAAATACATCATGTTAAGCGATGTTAAACACACTGGTGATCACTTGTCTCTCTTGAACCCTGTCACTGAGCTCTTATATTTACAGCTCTTTTTACTTAAAGATACATTTCTAATAACAGTGACATCGTGGCTTAGTGGTTATCACTGTCGCCTTGCACTTCCAGGATCTGGGTTCGATTCCCACCTCAGGGTCTGTGTGTGTGTGCATGTGTGTGTGTGGAGTTTGCATATTCTGCCTGTGTCTGTTGGGTTTCCTCCAGGTGCTCGGGTTTCCTCCCATGGTTCTAAGACCTGCAGATAAGACTAATTTGTGTTCCCAAATTTCCCATATTGTGTGAATGAGTGTGTGTGTGTGTGTGCTCTGCAAAGGATTGGCACCCCGTCCAGGGTGTATCCTGCCATGTGCTTTAAGCCTCCTGGGATAGGCTCCAGGCCCCCCACGACCCTGAATACAGGATAAAGCGGTATAGACGATGAGTGAGTGAATGAGGATAAATATCTATTATTATTATTTAACCGTATGAATAAAACACCAGTGCAGATTGTGACTGGAATCCAAAGGTGAACAGACTGAAAGATGGAAAATTCAGAAATTTCAGAACTGTTCTCAGACCTGCTTCTGTTTGTGTGTCTGTGAGTTCCAGTTCTAGAATTCCACAATTTAAAACCATGCTGTGAGTTTGTCTTACATCCCACATGATGGTGTGAGCCGTCACTCGTTAGAGTCTGTTTACTGTTTAGCTTAAAGCTGATGGTGGAGTTTATAGTTGTATAGTATTTATTGTCTTTGCTCTGTGTGTTGTTGTTGTGTTACATATTCTATTGTCTGATGTTAAGTGTTAAGACCTTCAGGAAAATGTATTTCATGCTGAACGTTCCATCTGGGTGTGATGAGAGGAATAACGGCCTTCCTGACATAAACACGCGTTTCTGTAGAGTTTGTGGGTTTGACAGTTCTCAGCCCCGTGCTGTGTCGGATGCACACACACACACACACATATGCAACACAAAAATCACTTACCCTGATATGTCTAAAAATTGAAAAGTGTAAACACAGCTTTATTTTATGTGTGACGATTTCTGTGGCACAGGAGACGAGGTTCCTGAACTGTCTGACAGCGAGGATGAAGAGCAGTGGATGGAGGAAGAAGATGAACACGAACCTAAAGAGTGTGTGCTGTGCCTCTTCTGTGACAGGTAGCTGCTTTGAACTACAATGAGCAAATGCTTAATAGACACGATGCTTTCGTCTTTAGATTTTAGATTACTGTCTGAAGTTAAATCACTGTACAGCACTGACAGTGCAGCGTTATCAGTAATGACGATAAATGGCATATAATGATTTTTGGACACATTTGTTTCGCAGGCGTTTGTCATGTAATACAAAATGTTTAAATTAAATTATTATTGTAAATAAATATGTTAATTATTGTTTGAACAGATTTATATATGAGCTATGACGAAATCTAGAAAAACGACATCAAACGCATTCTATTACGAAGTATACAACATAAAAATATATAAAATAATGTTGTAGATGAAAGTGATTGCCAACACATAGTGATAAACAATCAAACATCTGTAGTTTCTCTTTTAGTTCAAAAAGATCTGATCAAAATAAATGCCTTAAAATGTGTTTAATCTGCCAATATTTCATTAATGTTTACAAAGGCTGTCATTTGACTAAGGCTCATTATAACATGAATATATTATTTTAACATAATAAAATTATAATTATAAATAATGTTAATAATAAATAATGTTGCAATATTATTTTTGATATCAATTCTGTGTGTGTGTGTGTGGGGGGGGGGGTGGCAGGAAGGCATTCTAGTTCATAACAGTGTAAAGCTTAGTGACTGTGTGGCATTTAAAACGTAATAATGTTACTATTAATAATCATTCATTCAATCTTGTTACATTTTTATTATTTACTCCTATGGTGTGCTGAGCAAAAATCTTTTAAAATTAATAATAATAATATAATAATTTATTATTATTTTATTAATATTATTATAGATGATTATGATAATAATTTGAATAAACATGCTGATTGATGTCTTTCTGTGATTTGGTCCAGGTGTCTCCATTCTGTTTCCGAAACTTTCCGTCACTGTGAGGCCGATCATGGCGTTAGCGTAGCAGATTTGGTGAAGAAACACAGTAAGTGTGACTTTTTAATCGCATTATATTCATGCCAAAGTCTTTCTGCATCGTTGACCCCTTTGAAAACTCCACTAACACATACTGGACACGTGTTACAGCTAACATCATCTAATTGTCTTATACGAATGTGTCAGTGCCTGTGTAAATACTCAGAGGGTGAATGTGGGCGTGGTCAGGCAGCTGCTCTCTCCTCAGTACTGCGGACCGTACAGACCCACTCTCACCCACGCTGAGACACACAGTTAGTGTCATTAACCACTGGACAACATCTGGGACACGCCCAGTCACACACAGTTACACATCACAGTGCTGTTACTGTCTATTATCAGCACTCATGGAATAACGCCTCTCGTCCATTCGGATTACTGAGTCAGAACTAGCTGTTGTGAAATATTGATATTATATCTACTATTAGTCCAGATAAAAATATTTTTTTTATTGAGAGTGAACCTGTGATAGTGGTTAGGTAATGATGTGATTGAAGCTCAATAATCAGTTAAGACCCACTTGACGCTCTCCTGCTGCCCTGATCTAAAGCTTAGTTAGACCTCTACATGATCATGATGGGGTTTTGCTTCAAAAGAGGTTGGTTAAGTAACATCTGATTGATTTGTTCAGAATCTTGTCTGCCTTTAACTCAGGAATGACGATGCGGTAGAGAAGAAACATTTTTAATGTATTTAAAGATATTTATTTACACTTTGCTCATCAGTCCTATTTCAACAATAATAATCAATTTTTAATCCCTTTCAGTCGTGTAATTTGTTGCTTTTTAAATCAATGCATTGATCTGATGTGTCGGCTCGTTACACCACTAGTTTGATAATTGGGCCCAAATCACTGTGGTCCTGGATGTGCCTTGAAGACATTCTGTTCTACTTTAATTACTCAGCACGGGTCAGAACCCAATATTTTACTTTACAAAGCAGCACGCAGTCGGGTGGCAGAGTCAGCGTTCAAATGAAACTAAGAGTCTCATCACCGTACTGTGCATCTGTAAATGACAAACGCTTTTACTTCTTCATTCACCAGAAATTTGATCACAAGTCCCGGTTTGACTTGAACGGCAATCATGATGTACAATATAAATGAGTCTGTTTGTATTTGTTCACAGGGCTTGATGATTATGGATACATAAAGATGATAAACTACATTAGAACAGCGGTAAGTGTTCATGGGACGGCTTCATTTGTTAATAAGAATATACATTTATTGTAAGCCATTATTTAAATATTCATTGTTTTAAATTGTTTTATTAGATAGTTTCTAAACACTAAATTTTAAGGATTTTAAATTTAATATAAATAAATTTAACACTAAATTAAAAGGTATTGTTTCCTCGGCACAAAAGAGAAATAAAAACTTAATGTTTTAATAAATGTATAAACCCGAGAAAAGAAAGATCCAGAGGTGTGTTTTATTACACACTTCTTAGTGTTTTAGTGTTTGAAGATGTTACACAGATATTCTCATGACTTAGTAATTGTTTCATATGCTTTATTGTATTTGTACTTTGTAGTCTATAAAATGAAGTCAGGGTTGATGTGAGTGGTGTGTGTGTTTGGTGTAGAGGTGCAGTGTGGAGAGTGTGGCGTCGTGCTCAGGCAGTGTGTTGCCGTGGAGCGGAGACGAGTACATGAAGCCGGCGCTGCCCGATGACGCGCTGCTCCAGATCGGTACAGAACAATACACTGTGTCCTCCTGCTGCATAAAACTCTGAGTCTTCTCCACCCTCGCACAGAGTATAACGAAATAGTCAGGTTTTTTATAGATAGTAATTCAGCTGTTTCCCATAACTGACTTTTAACAGTTTTGAAATTAACAGTTCAACTCAAATATAACCAGTTTGTAGTGTTACAAATTAAGCAGTAGACTTTAAATGAACTTAAATACTGTGATATTGAACGATCGTCCTCACGGCACACAGATACAGCAGGGACTGATTTACACTCATACGGCCTGATCTCACACAGATGAGGATGAGTTCCCTGGAGAGTCGACTCCTCGCCACCATCACCCCTGCCAAACTCATAACTATAGTCCATACACTTTTCTCTACATTTTATAATTCAACTTCTCTTGAATACATGAACTAAAGAACACATCAACTCCAATTAATGTGAATTGAAATGTTTATCCTACATCAAGGTAGTTGTGGTAAAGTGTGTATACAGTTGGATTGTGTTATTTGTGTGTGTGTGTGTGTGTGTGTGTGTGCGTGCACATAGACGTGGAGGAGTTGGGTGGCGCTGTAGCGTGTGACGACATGTCCTTGTGGGTTCAGAGAGCGCAGCAGGCGGAGGAGAATCTCAGCCGTGCCATGGAAGACCTGCAACAGCTCAAGTCAGGCATTTACACCATTAACTACCATATGGAGAGAAACTGAACCTTGTACACACACAGACAGACACACACACACACACACACACACACACACACACACACACTCACTCACTCACTCACTCACACACACACTCCCACACACACTCACACACTCACTCACTCACACACGCACTCACACACACACACACACACACACACACCCACGCACACAAACTCACTCACTCACACACACACACGCACTCACACACACTCACTCACACACACACTCACTCACTCACACACACACACTCACTCACACACTCACTCACTCACACACACACACACACACACACACTCACACACACTCACTTACACTCACTCACTCACTCACTCACTCACACACACACACTCACTCACTCACTCACTCACACACACACACACACACACACACACACACACACACACACACACACACACACACACACACACACACTCAGGGCGAGTATATAGACTTTGTCCAGATTTTCTTTAGTGATGTTAATCGCCCAGATGCGGATGGGTTCCCTGCTGAGTCCGGTTCCTCTCAATCACCATCTCAGGAGGTTTTTCTTGCCACTGTCGCCCTCGTCCTCGGCTTGTTCATCAGGGACAGTCTTATCATTTTGATTCACACACGTTCACTTCCCATACAAATTTATATAATTCTTCTGATTGTGTAAAGCTGCTTTGCGATAATGACACTTGTTAAAAGCGCTATACAAATAAAAAGGAATTGAATTGAATCACCAGGGGGCAGCGATCCGGTGTTATACTGGTAATTACTTCGATTCTCAGGTGCTGATTCGATGTGTGTTGCGACTCCGATTCATGATTTTGTAAATATCCAGATTAGGTGTCATTTATTTCCCCTGATTTTGTAAACAAACTTAGCAGATAATGTGCTCGTACCCCACAGGACGCGGTGCTGTCCGCCAGCGTGTTAATAATGTGCAGTGCACCACCTGTAGGATTACAGAGGAACTGCAACATATTACATGACAGCAACACGATTTTCCCCGAAACGTTCATATACTGTAGTTCATGTGTATGTAAATGAGCTGCATTTATTCTCATACACACAGTGCTGTCCAAATGCCTGAGACCACTTTAACACCCTGGGATTTTTAAAAATAAAATGGACAATTTTGATAGACTGTTTAAAATTAATGTTCAAAATGAATGTTTAGTTTTATTAATATATAACTTTAGGGATTCTGCATGGTTTCCAGTTCTCTATTTGAATTTAAGCAGCTGTGTAATATGGTCCAGTCCCCAGATGTCCCTCACTGCTGATGTCTCCTCTTGACGCGCGTGTACAGACAGCACACGGTGTTAGCGTCTGTCTCAGCTCGAGTGTCATTAACCCATTCAGGTGTCCTGTAGTTGTCAGCAATGTTTTGAGTTGAACAGAAATTGTTGTGTTTCAATAGCAAAGCATGCAGAGACGGACCGGACGCGGTTCCACTCGTGCTCTCAGACATTCGGACCCACTCTGTATGCGAGTGTCATGACATTAAGGCAATTTTTTTTTTAAAAAGCGCTCAGTAGACTGCAATCCTGAACGGACAAGATACAGTTAGAGGTGTTTGTGTCCGGGGCTGCTGGAAATAAAGGTGTTCCTTTTAGTGTCCTTGAAAATGGAAATAATAAAAGGAGTGCGAGATGAAAACAAAAACATGAAAGCTGGGTAAAGTAAAAGATGCTGCGAGAGGGGATGTGTGTGTTCATACTGCTGTCACAGACACATTCAGTGCTTGGGTTTGATTTATAAAACTGTTTAGGGCCATACTCTGGAGGACACAGGGACTAACAAGCTGTGCTCTTATCTGTGAGTTCTGCTCATCTCACACACACTACATACAGGTTTCTCCGTGTGAGCGTACACACAGTCGTACACACACACATGGGTTTTATTAGACCGATATCTCTGAGATTAAATGAACTGGGGCGTGTTCGCTGCCTTTTTTCCTCCTTATCTTCCATCTATCCTTATTTTCTCCATCTGTCAGTCCATCAGTCCTCCCATCCAGCCATCTGTCACGTTCTCCACACCGTCAGGGTTTAATGAGAGAGATATCGCCAGCAGGGGGCGTCATTGTGCTCCTCTGGTTCTTTGAGAGGCGCAGTGAGGTAGGGTAGAAAATTCCACTGCGGTGTTTAAGGTTAAGTGCACGTGCAGACACACGTGTGTGTGATTAAGTGGAGGTTAGGAATGGACGTGCTCTCTGTGTGTGCTGACCTCTGTGTGACCCAGACACAACCTTATTACACATCTCATCTCTTATTCTCACAGTGAGAAAAGACAAATAAAAATGAATAATACTTTTGTGTAATAGTGTGTGTGTGTGTGTGTATAGAGCATTCACACAAGGCCTGGTGCTGAACTCGGACGTGACGCAGAAGTGTGTGGGGAGTGTATCAGAGCTACGAGAAGACGAGGACGAGGCCTATTTCAGCTCTTATGGGCATTACAGCATCCACGAAGAAATGCTCAAGGTTAGTGTGTGTGTGTGTGTGTGTGTGTGATGCATTATAATACGAATGAGTTAATTCATAAAGGATTAGTGGTTAGCACTGTTGCCTGGCACCTCCTGGGTCCTGGTTCGACTCCCACCTCAGGGTCAGTGTGCATGGAGTGTGTGTGTTCTCCCCGTGCTTGGTGGGTTTCCTCAGGTTACTCCGGTTTCCTAACACAGTCCAAAGACATACAGATTGGGCTAATTGGTGTTCCCAAATTGCCTGTTGTGTGTGTTTGTGTGTGTGTGCCCTGCGATAGATTGGCACACCGTTCAGGGTGTACCCCACCTTATGCCCTCCTCCTGGGATAGGCTCCGCCCCCGCGACCCTGAATACAGGATGAAGCGGAATAGATGATGAGTGAGAGCGAGTTAATGCCTGAATTAAATTCTTTTTTGAAATAAGATGCAAAAATAAATACATTTGAAAATTGATTCTGAAAGTTAAGACAACAGAAGCACACAGAAGTACTGCCTGATTTAAAAACCAGCATGCAGGTGATGAAATGAACACATGACCTTAAACACAGGAGAAGCTCAGCTTAGATTCATGCACAGGTTAGAAATGTAAACTTATTAAATGACCTGACACATGTAGGTTCAGCGCTAATTAGCAGTAGGTACTCGGTTATGTGTGTGATGTGTCTGTGGTGTGTGTGAGCAGCATGGAGGGATGTATAAAATCTCATTCTGTGCAGGAAACTATAAGACATGTACCTAATTAACATCTGTAACATCTGTAACATCAGAGTGACGCTTCAGTTCAGCGTTTGTAAAGGATGTGTTTGTTACCGTGTGCTAAAGCTGTTATGGAAGTTTCTGGATGAAGAGAGTTTTGAATGATGAATCCGTGGTGTCGGTGATGGAGGACGGCGAGGCGTGTTGGACCGAGCGCTGAGACACAATGCAGCCAGTTTAATACGTTCCTCTGCTGAATCCTTTTACATATTGAACTTCAGAAAGCGTCTGTCCAGAGTGATGTATTAGATATCGCTCAAACTCACGGTTATGAAATGCACAGCATTAATAACATCTAGTGGTGTGTGTGTGTGTGTGTGTGTGTGTGTGTGTGTGTGTGTGTGTGTTTTAGTGCTTTAAATTTTAGGGCTGCCTTCTCTAGTTGAGTGGAGAGGCACACTCGCACCCCCCCCCACACACACACACACACACACACACACACACACTGCAGTAAAGTGTCAGGCATCTGATTGGTTGTATATTCTTTATGTTAAAGTTGAGTTCTGCGTCACCATGACGGCGTTTTTGTACTGTCGTCATAACGATTACAGCAGTGACTCTCACACACACACACACACACACACACACACACACACACACACTCACACACACACACACACACACAAACAGTAATCTGGCAGTAATGAAAGCCTGCAGCCGCACTGGCTCTTTACAGATAGACAGAAGACTCCTGCTCTGCGTAAAGCAATGTAAGGCTAATGAACCCTGCACGCGTGTGTGACGCCGCCACGCTAGTTTTCTACGCGTCTGTGTATGTTTGACGTGAAACGTGATCACATCATCAGAGAACTGGAAACGATCTGGAAACGTGAATCAATTTACAAAATAAATCAGTGCAACAATATACAACAACAGTACTATGCAAAAGTCTTGACATCCTCATTTCTTTATATTAAATGAAATAAATGAAATAGGAACAAATGTTGTACTGTAACAGTCTGCAAAGTGCATGAAGGTACAATTTAAAAAAATAGTTGTTTCAGTAACAGCCTCAAAGCGACTTCATTTCCCCTCTCGTCTGTTCCAACCACTCAGCGTTCAGCATCATCAGTAAACTAATCACCTCCTGATCATCTCTCATCATCTGCACCTGTTTCTCACTGGATCAGGACTAAAGTTAGATGGTTTTTGATGCTTGTATGATTCAGAGGTCACTGTGTGGCTTAAACACAAAACATACAGAGACTGGAGAGAACATGAGAGACCTTCAGGATGCCTGGAGAACTGTTCCTCATTAAACAACATTAAACAATACAGGGAAGTCTGGAGCTTTGGAAGAACAATATGAAGAAATGATGGGGGTCAAGACTTTTGCTATGTGTTAGTAGTTACTGGTCTACCCTGGTGTGGAGCATCACAAAGCTGGGTTTCATGGAAGATAATTATAAAGAACAAGTCATAAGTCATGTACATCACACACATGTGGGAAAAGGTTGATGTGGCCTGATTAGAATGGTGTCACGGTGGCGTAGTGGTTAACACTGTCGCCTTGTTCCACCAGGGTCGATGGTTCGATTCTCGCCACAGGCTCTGTGTGGAGTTTGCATGTTCTCCCCGTGCTTGGTGGGTTTCCTCCAGGTGCTCCGGTTTCCTCCCACAGTCCAAAGGCATGCAGATTAGGATAATTGCCATTTCCAGTGTGTGAATGTGTGTGTGTGAATGTGTGAATGTGTGAATGTGTGTGAATGTGTGTGAATGTGTGTGAATGTGTGTGTGTGTGTGAATGTGTGTGTGTGTGTGTGTGTGTGAATGTTGACAGGAGGTCCTACCACAATCGTTAAAAATAGAAATAAATACAGTAGTCACCATTGGCCTTCACAGTCCCTAGTTGGAATACAGAGCTTTCTAGATGGAAGGACGGACAGACGGACGGACGGAGGCGTCTGATCAGATGAAAACTGACCACTTTGGTGTTGGCACAGAGATCTGGGTTTGGCTGCCCATCTTCCCGAGAACATCATCTCCACAGCGAAGGATGCTGATGGCAGCATCACCAGGGTGTTTTCCTGATTTCTAATATATAAATGACACTAAACCTTTGCTACGTACAAACACATGGAGATTCAGAACTCAGACCCGGAGTGTGTAAGGATAAAACAGTGAAAGAGTGAGAGCTCAAAGGGCGTGGCCAGTTTGTCCAAGAGGAAAGGGTAAAAAAAAAAATCACGGGATCCAGATGTGCAAAGCTGAGCGAGACATAGACAGACAGAAGACTCGCAGCTGTCACCACAGGGACAGGGGGTTCACAGCGCACGTAGTGAATACTGTACACAACTAATACAGCTGCTGTTTTCATTTAATTAAGCTACATCACAACCATAAAATTTTTTTTCAGTTCCAGTTTACAGAGTGTGGAATATTTCAGCACAATGAGAAGAAGAATGTACAGTGGAACCTTGGATTGTGAGTAATGTGGTTTACGAGTGTTCTGTAAGATGAGCAAAGATTTTTAATACATTTTTATTTAAAAAACAAGCAAGTGTTGGTTTACGAGCGACGAGTATCATGCATCACGCATTGGGACCCTAACCCTAACCCTAACCCTAATCGTGGGTAATCGTCTCCCCTGCTCCCCTGGGTCTTAGTGCTCGTCACTTACTGGTATAATCTCCCTCTGTGTTTCAGTATCTCCTATGTGTGTATGCGCGCGTAATTTGACACCAACACACACACACCAACACGCAGACACACCCTTTTCACCCCCTTCTCGGCTTCACTCACGCACACAGAAACTCAGCTCTGTCGCGATTCTTTTCAAAGGTGAGGTGTTGGTTCATTTTTATTTTTTTTTACTTTACAGCAGTGATTTCATTAGTATGCGTTCACGCCAGTGTCAGAGAGATTTCTTTTTTTTCTATTAAAATGCTGCTTCCATTGTGTCTGTGTGTGTTTGTTGTGAAACTTAGAAAGCGAGGTGGGGAGAGGGAGGAGGAGTGTTACTGTGTAAAACAAGGCGAGGGCTAATGCCCCCCCCCCACACACACACACACATGGCACCTGCACGCACAAACGGAAATACTTATCTGTCGTGATTTATTTTTTACTTTTTCTTAAAGGTAAAGTGCAGGTTAATCTGTTTTATTTTCATTTTCTAGATTGTATTAATTATTTTTATGTATTTATTTTTTTGGGCTGTGGAACGAATAACTTGAGTTTTCATTATTTCCTGTGGGAAAATCTGATTTACGAGTATTTGGAAGACGAGCCTACTTCCGGAACGAATTATGCTCGTAATCCAAGGTTCCACTGTACTTTCTACATTCAGCGAATACATTCTGATTATGCCGATTATGACACACACACACACACACACACACACACACTGGTCCTGGAGGACCCCTGCCCTGCACTGTAGTCTTTTTCCTGCTCTCCCACACACACTCCTGTTCAGACGAGGCTGTTAATTAGCTGATTAGTGTAATCAGGTGTGCTGGTCCAGGGTCTAGAATCAGTCATCTACAGTACAGGTTCCAAACACAGTATGCTTGCAAATGTTTTTTTACCGTTTATTTATTGTTCCTGTGCTGAATGACACTGATGTACACACACTGAGGGCTGGGGGCGGAGCCAAGAGACTGAGAACCACGGGAAGGTTATTCTGCTTTTGCACGAGCTGAGGGAACGAGCTGTAAAGATTTGTGTGTTATTCATCATCAATATATATAAATAAAATAATTTATATATAAAGGCACATATACAGGTTTTGTTTCATAAATTGGACCTGAAACACGTCTGTCTGTCTGTCTGTCTGTTCAGCCAGGTTATATCACAGCATCACGCAAAACTGTCTGCACAGAATTTAATAAAACTTTTGCAGTACTTGGATAGCTGCCTAGTTATGTGTGGGATTTAATAACTTTACAATAAGCTACTAATGCGCTACTGTCTCAATGTAAACAAACACCTGCACTAATAGGTATATACTTCAACCTGAATTATTATTATTATTATTAATATAATAATAATAATAATAATAATAATCACCACTCACTACATTAAAGATCAGCAGATTAAGCTAAAGCTTTAAACTTTTAACTCTTTCTACAAACTCTTTAACCGTCAATGTGATAACAATGTGATGTAGACACACTCTTGAATGATTCCACACTCATCTTCAGTCACGTTGCATTCAGGAATGTTATACTGACAGGATCAATAACTGATGTAGACAGGTTTACGCGTTTCATCTTTTAATTATAGAAGTGTTTCTTTATATGTTTCTTTATTTATGAAGCTGAATATTATTAAGGCTGTAACACTTAACAGACAAACTTCCTTTTGCACCGGCAGATTGTGTGAGGATTCACTGTTTACATTTTTTCAATTCCTCTCTCTCTCTCTCTCTCTCTCTCTCTCTCTGTCTCTCTCTCTGTCCCTCTCTTCTCTGTCTCTCTGTCCCTCTCTCACTCTCTCTCTCTGTCTCTCTATATCTCTCTGTCCCTCTCTCTCTCTCTGTCCCTCTCTCTCTCTCTGTCCCTCTCTCTCTATCTCTCTGTCCCTCTCTCTGTCTCTCTGTCCCTCTCTCACTCTCTCTCTCTCTGTCTCTCTATATCTCTCTGTCCCTCTCTCTCTCTCTCTCTCTCTCTGTCCCTCTCTCTATCTCTCTGTCCCTCTCTCTGTCTCTCTGTCCCTCTCTCACTCTCTCACTCTCTCTCTCTGTCTCTCTATATCTCTCTGTCCCTCTCTCTCTCTCTCTCTCTCTGTCCCTCTCTCTCTCTCTCTCTCTCTGTCCCTCTCTCTCTCTCTCTCTCTCTGTCTCTCTATATCTCTCTGTCCCTCTCTCTCTCTCTCTCTGTCCCTCTCTCTCTCTCTCTCTGTCCCTCTCTCTCTCTCTCTCTCTGTCCCTCTCTCTCTCTCTCTCTCTCTCTCTGTCCCTCTCTCTGTCTCTCTGTCTCTCTCTATCTCTCTGTCTGTCTGTCTTTCTCTGTCTCTCTGTCCCTCTCTCTGTCTCTCTGTCCCTCTGTCTTTCTCTCTCTCTCTGTCTCTCTGTCCCTCTCTCTGTCTCTCTGTCCCTCTGTCTTTCTCTGTCTCTCTGTCCCTCTCTCTCTGTTTCTCTTTATCTCTCTGTCCCTCTGTCTCTCTCTGTCTCTCTGTCCCTCTCTCTCTGTCTCTCTCTGTCTCTCTGTCCCTCTCTCTCTCTCTGTCTCTCTCTATCTCTCTCTCTGTCTCTCTCTATCTCTCTGTCCCTCTGTCTCTCTCTATCTCTCTCTATCTCTCTGTCCCTCTCTCTCTCTGTCTCTCACTCTCTCTATCTCTCTGTCTCTCTCTCAGTTATTGATAAAAACTAGAGAAAGTCATCTTCTCCAGTGAGAGAATTAAAGTTTCAGCACTGAGTGATCAGGAATTAAACTACTGCCTCGAGAGAGACACGTTTTGTCTTCCTAATAGAAAATGTAATGGTGACTCTCTATCATTACTTACGACTCTCCCTCTCTCTCTCTCTCTCTCTCTTCCCCACTTCTCCCCCCCCCCCCTCTCACAGGATAAAGTGCGCACTGAGAGCTACCGGGATTTTATGTACGGCAACCCAGATTTGTTCAAGGACAAGGTGTGTGCTCCCTTTTCTTTCTCTGCGTTAACGTTAGCATTAGCATAAAGGTTAGCTCTGGAGGGGGAGGGGTTAACAGTCACGATGACCGCTGCTGATTTAACATTTTATTATAATGAACTATAGCTTTTTATATTTAGAATGAACGAGTGTAAAGAACTGATAACAGGAAATGTTCTCTCTCTCGCTCGCTCACACACACACACACACAGTCAGTGTAATGCACAGGAGCTAATATAGAGGCCATTCATTATATGCTGACAAGGAGTAGATCGGTTTTAAACAGCCGCCGTTAGAAACCGATATAGAAAAGAGAGTGAAGGAAAAGCACTGTGTTATCTGATGCATCAGAGGTCAAAGGTCATTTGGTGAGCGTCTGCAGGATCGGTGAGGCAGCGCGCCCCTGTCAGGGTGATAACACAGAAACAAGGACAATCTGAATGTTGAATATGAATGTAGAAAATAGATGAAGAAATGAAATACCTCCAGATGAAAAAGATGAATGAAGTGTTTATGGAATAACTAAAGCCAACGTGAGTGAGGGTCGCGTCCCAAACCACACATTACAGGAATGAGACACCAGAGTAAATCAGAAGAATAAGGCGCGTGTGATCACATTATTCGAGAGTGATAATATTTTATAATAGAGATAAAATATAATAGAGATGATAGTGAGTGATGGTGGATTATTTTGTGGTGAATTCAGTGGTGTTTGGTTTCCATCAGGAGTTAATATTCCACAGTGAATGTGAGACGGTTATGCTTTTCATATCAGGACTGCAGCTATCGATTATTTTGATAATCAGTTCATCTATTGATTATTGAAAGGATTAATCATTGAACGTCTTCTGAAGAAACAAAATCTAAAGCCAAAGTAAAGACAAGCAGCAGCTATACAATAAAACTATTAATTAAAGCTTGGAGATGGTGGAGGGTAATGATGTGTGTTAAAGTGAAATGTTAAGAAATCTGAGATCAAGTCTGGGGGACAGGAGAGTGAGGGAAGTGGAAAAGGACACACACCTGAGGGGAGTAATGTGTGTGTGTGTGTGTGTGAGAGAGAGAGAGAGAGAGAGAGAGAATTTAACTAGGTGTGAATCCTTTCTCACTTATCTGACTCTTGTGTCCTTCACAACCTGGCCACGCCTCCACGTCTTGCTCTCTGACTCTAGCGGCTGTTTTGCTCGTGAAGGTGTTCGCCATCGCATTGTTACTCATTTCCTTGCAGTAATCCTCACACCTCCACGTCAGAGCGCGATGAGAATTAAGCAAGATGACGTCATGAGCAAACAATTACATGCCGACTGATCTGATTATTGACACCCCTCTCTCGCAGTGAGACAAGTTCCCAGTCCTGGGGATAAACCCAGCTCCTAGACAAATTACTTCTCCCTGCTAGTGTTGGTGTACAGAAGAGGTTTCACAGCTTCTAATATTTGGGACCGAACATTAAAATCTTACAAAAACTTGGTCCTCAGGATGCGAGTGAACATGAGTAGCTTACTTTTGAATTACAGTTTCTGTTTTTACCTCTAGGTGGTGCTAGATGTAGGGTGTGGTACTGGAATCTTGTCCATGTTCGCTGCTCGTTCTGGGGCCAAGAAAGTCATTGCTGTTGACCAATCAGAAATCATCTACCATGCTATGGACATCGTGAGGTGAGAAGTCTGTCTGTCTGTCTGTCTGTCTGTCTGTCTGTCTGTCTGTCTGTCTGTCTGTTTCCAGCTTCCAGAGACACCAGACAACAACTCTGTTGATCTAATGATCCGTCTATCTACCTATCCCATGCTTCCCCCTCAGCACACACACACACACACACACACACACACACACACACACACACACACACACACACACACACACACTCTGCAGGTGATTTGTAATAGTGTTCTGCTCAGTGTGTAAACTCTTTCAGGTTGTGTTGTGTTCGTAGCTGTGTGTGTGTGTTGTGTTTATGTCCCTGTGTGTATCTGTGTGTGTGTGTGTGTGTGTGTGCTCATGATCGTGCTGTTATTATTATTATATATGTGCTGTGAAGTCAGCAGGATGTACACAAAGAGCAAAGTTTAATTTTACACGCCATTGGGCCCTTGTGTGGCCAGCTGTGTGTCTGAGTGCGTTCCCGAGGTGGGGCGTCTACAGTACACACAGCACAGACGTTCCCCCTTCACACACTTCACCACAACGAGAGAGAAGTGTTTTTCCTGCGAGTTTGAACTTCGTCTGCTCGCTCCTGTACAGTCGTGGCCAAAAGTTTTGAGAATGACACAAATATTAGTTTTCACAACGTTTGCTGCTAAACTGCTTTTAAATCTTTGTTTCAGTTGTTTCTGTGATGTACTGAAATATAATTACAAGCACTTCATACGTTTCAAAGGCTTTTATCAACAATTACATGACATTTATGCAAAGAGTCAGTATTTGCAGTGTTGGCGCTTCTTTTTCAGGACCTCTGCAATTCGACTGGGCTGCTCTCAATCAACTTCTGGGCCAAATCCTGACTGATAGCAACCCATTCTTTCATAATCACTTCTTGGAGTTTGTCAGAATTAGTGGGTTTTTGTTTGTCCATCCGCCTCTTGAGGATTGACCACAAGTTCTCAATGGGATTAAGATCTGGGGAGTTTCCAGGCCATGGACCCAAAATTTCACCGTTTTGGTCCCCGAGCCACTTCTCACTTTTGCCTTATGGCACGGTGCTCCATCGTGCTCCATCGGGCTCCATCGTGCTCCATCGTGCTCCATCGGGCTCCATCGTGCTCCATCGTGCTGGAAAATGCATTGTTCTTCACCAACCTGTTGTTGGATTGTTGGAAGAAGTTGCTGTTGGAGGGTGTTTTGGTACCATTCTTTATTCATGGCTGTGTTTTTGGGCAAAATTGTGAGTGAGCCGACTCCCTTGGATGAGAAGCAACCCCACACATGAATGGTCTCAGGATGCTTTACTGTTGGCATGACACAGGACTGATGGTAGCGTCACCTTTTCTTCTCCGGACAAGCCTTTTTCCAGATGCCCCAAACAATCGTAAAGAGGCTTCATCCGAGAATATGACTTTGCCCCAGTCCTCAGCAGTCCATTCGCCATACTTTTGATGATGTTTTGATGTTTTTTTGTTGTGGCTTCTTTGCTGCCCTTCTCGACACCAGGCCATCTTCCAAAAGTCTTGGCCTCACTGTGCATGCAGATGCGCTCACACCTGCCTGCTGCCATTCCTGAGCAGCTCTGCACTGGTGGTACTCCGATCCCCAGCTGAATCCTCTTTAGGAGACGATTTTGGCGCTTGCTGGACTTTCTTGGACGCCCTGAAGCCTTCTTAACAAGAATCGAACCTCTTTCCTTTTTCCAAGTTCTTGATGATTCTATAAATTGTTGATTTAGGTGCAATCTTAGTAGCCACAATATCCTTGCCTGTGAAGCCATTTTTATGCAACGCAATGATGGCTGCTCGCGTTTCTTTGCAGGTCACCATGGTTAACAATGAAAGAACAATGATTTCAAGCATCACCCTCCTTTTAACATGTCAAGTCTGCCATTCTAACCCAATCAGCCTGACAAAATGATCTCCAGCCTTGTGCTCGTCAACATTCTCATCTGAGTTAACAAGACGATTACTGAAATGATCTCAGCAGGTCCTTTAATGACAGCAATGAAATGCAGTGGAAAGTTTTTTTCGGGATTAAGTTAAATTTCATGGCAAAGAAGGACTATGCAATTCATCTGATCACTCTTCATAACATTCGGGAGTATATGCAAATTGCTATTATAAAAACTTAAACAGCAACATTTCCAATTTCCAATATTTATGTAATTCTCAAAACCTTTGGCCACAACTGTACTAGACAAGCTGCAGATGTACTAACTCATCAGTGTTGGGTGTATGATTGGTTTAATCTCACACACACACACACACACACACACACACACACACACACACACACACACACACACACACACACATTAAGGCACATGCCAGCAGTGACGGGGGCTTTTACACCCCCTCGCCAAAGAGACCCATCTGTGGCTGATCACGCCCTGTCTCGTGCCCAAGTAGCTTATGTGTTACATGGATCAGCTGCTTGATCCAGATCCGTCTCGAGACCTCGGCTGCTGCATCAGTGATGTTCCTGATTGTGTTCTGTGATGATCAGGAGCTTAAGGGACTTGTGGAAACACCGGCTCACAGCCACATTCAGCGCTCCATCGTGACGTTGAGCTCGAGTGTGCTTCCTGTGATCGCGTCTGGGTATTTCAGCTGTCTCGACCTTCAGACTTTACCGTAAGACCTGATTGTAGAGCTCTCTCGGGGTTCTGCTGAGCTCTGGCCATACAGATGCTACAGTTGTGCTCTGGCCTGGTCTGATTTCCCACTTTCTCATGTTTCAGAATGAGAAAGAGCTTTATTGACAAGTCCAACAAAAAATTAACAAGTAACGTCAAATAAATATCAGTGGTATTGGGCAGTATTGCCCCAATTGCACATATCCTTAGGATAAAATTTTATTGCACATTGAGAAGAGTGTGTAACTGTTCATGAGGTTGGTTGCCTCGGAGAAGAAACTGTTCTTGTGCCTGACTGTCCTGGTGTTCGGTGCTCTGTAGAACCGACAAGACAGCAAAAGTTCAAAGAGAAGATGGCTTGGTTGTGATGGGTCCAAAGTCTTCTGGTGTCCAATTCTGTAGCTAAGCCAAACAAGACAGTTATTGAAGTGGACAGGACAGATTCAGTGACGGCCGAGTAGAACTATGTGAGGGGCTCCTGTGATAGGTTGAACTTCTACAGCTGGTGAAGGAAATACTACCCTTGATGGGCCATGACTCCAGTCTGACTCCACTGCTGTCACAGTGCTGTTCATGATGATGAGTGGGGGAAGTGCATGGGGGTTTCCACGATCATCTCCACTGTTTTGAGAATGTTCAGCTCCAGGTTGTTGTGACTGCACCAGACAGCCAGCTGCTCAACCTCGCGTCCGTATGCAGACTCGTCGCCGTCCTGGATGAGGCCGATTTTAGGAGCTTTACAGAGGCGTCTGTAGAGGTGCAAACATTTGTGTAGAGGGAGAAAAGCAGTGGGGAGAGAAGTATCCCTGGAGGGCGCAAGTGTTGATGGTGCGGCTGTTGGACATGAATTTCTCCAGTCTTAATAACCCACCGCACATTTTCTACTTTTTCCCACCTAAATCCACCACAAGGAGACTCTGGGCTTTTACCCTACGCACTTGCCCAGGTAACCACGAACTCCTAAAGACGACTAAATGAGACCCACTGCTTGTTCTCGTTCCTGTACAGGGTGGCGCTGCTGAGCCTCCATGGCAGACCTAGCCACCTACACAGGAACTGGCTGATCTTTATCTCTAATCAGTGTCAGTGTTCAGCAGGTCCTCAGACACCAGGAGAGGTGCTGGACGAGTCATGGTGTTTAATCAGTAAAACACAAGAGGGAAGGTGTTATTGCAAATCACAGCATGATGAGCATGATGAGCGTCTCAGATCAACATATTGATTATTTCTTAGCAATATGAAGTTCACTGAATAAGATTTAATTAGTTATTTTTCTCAGTGTTCTGCATTAAATAAATTAAATCTGTCAACATCAAAAACAGCTGGCAGGAGGTAGCAGTGAACCCCACAGTTACGATAGTCATCTAAGGGCACGGCCAGTGCGTGAGTGAGTGAGTGTGATGAGTGTAAGGATGTACGGTTCAAGTTCCATGTTCAACTCGGAGACAGATCAGGATGACACACTGTACATTACAAATAATACACAATGAAAAGTTCGGCTTCTCCTATCGAGAGGGTCGCCACAGAAGACCATCCCATCAGCACACAACTTGGGACAGGTTTTACAACAGATGCTTTCCCAGACGCAACCCTCCCGTTTCATCCGGGTTTGGTACCGGCACTGCACCAGTGGCTGGGGTTTGGGCATTGGGTAGGAATCAACCCTGGGCCTTCCATATGGCAGAGGAAAAACCTACTACTGAGTCAACAATGACCCCCTACAATACACAATGCGTAGGAAATACACAAACACAGTACTGTACAGTTCTGATTAAAGTATGGTCATTAGTGCTATTGAACTGTGTCGTTCTCACACACGTTTTTAAAGACTTATTTACACTTATCTATTAAATGTTCATCAGACATCTAAATAAGACACATGCGTGTGTAAAATAATGTCCTGAAAGCAGAACTGTTTCTTTAACGGAAATATAAAACCAGAGGAGGAGTTTTGTGTTTCCATTGGTTGTTGAATCACTTGTTTTTAATTAAAGCGCCGTGAGCGCGGGAGCTTCGTCAAGCTTTGTGAAACTGCGAGCTTTATTGATTTACTAGCAGTCTTCACATCTCACTTTCTCTCAGTCTCTCTTTCTCTCTCTCTCTCTCTCTCTCTCTCTCATAGTCTCTGTCTCTCTTTCTGTCTTTGTCTCTCTCTCTCTGTCTCTTTCTCTCTCTCCCTCGCCCTCTCTCTCTATCTCTCTGTCTTTGTCTCTCTCTCTTTCTCTCTCTCCCTCTGTCTCTCCCTCTCTGTATTTGTCTCTCTCTCTCTCTTTCTCTCTCTCCTTCTCTCTCTCCCCCTCTGTCTCTCCCTCTGTCTCCCCCCCCCTCTCTCTCTTTCCAGATCCATTTTTTCTATTCCTCTGTCTATAACCAATCGCACTCATTCTACCAGCACTGACTTAACACATAATCTCTTTTGTGGTCCTGCCTGACTTATATATCCAAAAAGAAGAAACGAGTGTATAGTCTCTCTCTCCCCCCCACCCCCCCTCTCTCCTGTAGCCTCTATTGTCCTGTAGTAATGAGATTACAGTGTTTATTCCCCCCTCCATCTCGCCAGGCCGGGGGAGTGTGGGTTTCTGGAGTGTGTGATAGTGTGAGGATAAAGATCAGCAGCGACAGAAATACACTCTCTCTCTCTCTCTCTCTCTCTCTCTCTCTCTCCCTCTCTCTTGCACACAAACACACACTCAGCGGCCTTGAATAATGCCCCGTCCTTGCTAACATTAGCTGTCATTATAATGGAGTGTGTAGGGAGATTGATACACGTGCTTAAAGGATCATCATTACAGCTTAACACACGTAGCTGCGCGGCTGCCAAAGGTCACCGGAGGAGTCTTTGTAGTGTTGCGTAGCGTGTGTGTAATTGGTGTCCATGTTGGACGGAGCTAAGTGGCTGCAATTAACACAGTTTTTTTTCTCTCCCTCAGCTGATGTGTTTATGGGACCAGTGAAATATTTTCCAGCTTGTTCCTTATTTTTGTGCTTTTTTCAGAGACTAAGAGCTGGTGCAGCTGGAGTCCTGTGCATATCTGAGATGATGTATTTAATGAACTTATTAATGAATCGTTCATGTGGTGTTCAGGTGTTTTCTCTGGTGCAGGGATTTCATCGAATTAAAACATGATTATCGCTTTAATCCTGATTATATCCGGTGAGTGAGTCTGTATACTACAGCTCTCATGTCTACAGTATGTAACACCTTTATCTTTGGATGTTGTAGAAGCCACGCCACACAGAATAATGACACTGAGTATTATAAAGTGCATGAGTTCTCGGTCATGTCTCTGTTGTTATGCCTATAAAGTCTGGTTGTGGATTGAGACCTTGTACCAGTGAATGGGCTTTCGCTCCCAAGGCCACCAGTTTTACTGCCCCAGTCGGGCCAGCGCTGATTATCAGTCAGGGCAGATTGTAAACCAACAATCATACTAAAGCCTCCCATTGAAGATAACACAGAGTGTTTCCCTGCCTGGATTAGGATCATCAGAACGTTATGGCATTGGCATAGCCTTTTAGACAGCCAGTGGGAGTTCATTTATCACTTGATTGACCTGACGGAGACGAGTCTCGAGACTCAGAAGTCATGTCTTGTGAGACTGTGTGAAAGGCTGCTGTCTGGTGACGGAAGATGGGATCTGTTTGGTATGTGAACTATGTGAACTATGTGATGGTTTATGGTGTAGTGTACCACTCTGAAGCAAGACTGGTTAGGATCTTTTGAGTGAAGGAGAGGGACAGATGAGTGTGTGCATGCACATGCAGTGGAACCCCGGCATAAGGACGCCTCACCTCACAAATTTTCACCTTAAGAGTTAAAATTTTGCAAGAAATTGCCTCGGCGTTTGGAGCATTTTCAGTATACGAGCAAACAAACCAAGCCGCTAAGTTGTGCATATGTCCATGAGCTGCTCAAAACTGGTTTGCATCAGAGGAAAGCCAAACGAAGTGAGATTTTGTTTTGGTGTTTTTTTTTTTGTTGCATTTTTTGTGCAATATTTAGTAGACATAGCATAGTAAGAATGTCCCAAGAATGTTATCAAGGACAGTAGCGAGAAGTAAAGGGAGCCGCTTACAGATTGGTTTTTAAAGCAGCCGGTGCCGAGAGGAATCATAAATTAATGTTAAGTGAGGTTTAATGTCTATTTGTTTCTTATTTTACTCAATTTACATGTCTTTTCTGAATGTTTTGATTTTGTTTAATATGCAAAAATATGATTATAGTGTTGGAAATTGGTAGTATTGGTAATATGTTTGTGTGGCTAGAACGGATTATCTGCATTTACATTATTACATTGGGACAATGCGTTTCGCAATACGACGTTTCACTTCAAGAACTTTGGAACGGATTAAATTTCTATGTCGAGGCACACTCTGTACGTTCAAGAATTTTATAACTACACAAGAGACGGTATTGAGGTCAATTAGTTGCTAATGGGTATCTAGAGTGGGTTTCTTCAGGGAGGAATTAACCCCTGCTCGTTTTCAGGCACTGGGTTAATGACCTGATGGAGTCATTAGAGCTGGAGGAGGGTGGGAGGAGAGGTTGTGAGGTGTTGTGTAAGGAATCAGATCCAGGGAGAAGATACTCACTGCCCAGACTGAGGGACTTGCTGTTCGATGGGTTAATACTGGAGCCATGTGATTTAATTGATTATGCAGTTTAATTGGTCTTTTCTTGCTCAGTTTTTGACCAAATGTCAAATAGTTTAAAATTGATGAATTCCTTAAACAATACCACAGCTTTTGCAGAAGTAAACAAACCACTTTCATTATCTGCAAATACTCACATTTTACACAGGTATTTCTGCTTCTTCTTTAGAGATGTAATGATGGTGTGCCATAGTGCCACCTATTGGAGCGGAGAACGAGGCTGGCGATTCTCAGAAAAATTACCGCTTTACATGAGAGGTGACATTTTAAACACTCACCATGAGACGTTACTCAGCATTTTAGTGTTTATTACATATGCGTAAGTGGATCCTGTGAGAAACATTGGGGTAAATCGGAGAGTAAACTGAATGGAACTGAAAATCACAATGCACAAAAATTAACCTCTGATTCACAGCTCCAGGTCCACTGTGAGCTTTTGCATCTCAGGAGAAAAACTTAATTGCTTCTAAACTCTAAATGGATTAGCCAATTAGGGTGCCATTATTAAATCCAAATTATCATATCGATTTAGCCACCATTCACACATTTTGTGTAGATGTTCCACCTATGCTCATGATTTTGCATTGTCTAATTAAATCTGATCTAATAAAATTTTATTGATATGGCGCTTTTAACAACAGTCATTGTTGCAAAGCAGCTTCACAGAAGCTTCATATTATTTTTTTCACAGAAAAAAATGATGGAAATGTGTATGAAATCACTCACTCATCATCTATACTGCTTAATCCTGTATTCAGGGTCACAGGGGGTGTAGCCTATGCCAGGAGACTTGGGCACAAGGCGCGGTACACCCTGGACACGGTGCCAATCCATCGCAGGGCACACACACACTCACACACACACTACATGTCTTTGGACTGTGGGAGGAAACCGGAGTACCCGGAGGAAACCCAACAAGCACGAGGAGAACATGCAAACTCCATGCACACAGAGACGGGAATCGAACCCGGACCCTGGAGGTGCAAGGCGACAGTGCTAACCACTACACCACCGTGCCGCCATGTGTATGAAAATATGTATAATGATCAGATTGTCCCTGATTGTCCCCATCCTCATCTGAGTGTTAACGGATAGCAGGGATTGATCTGCACTCATACTGTGTGTTAATATGCTGGAAATTCAGTATAACAGGAGACGTGTTTAAGTTCATATGGAGTCCAGTTATTGGAGGCTCAGGTACAAAACTATTTGCAGGAATGTCAGTCCTGAAGAATGATGCAGAACGTGGGTAGAACATGTCAAAATTTACCTGGAACTGAGCTCAGGGCCGAACCCAGGACTTTAGTGATGGGAGTTGCCAGTGCTTCCCACTGTGTCAAACTGTTGATATGGATGAGAACATCTGGTCATCTTGGAGGAGACCACCTCCATCAGCACACTGTTAAATCATCAGATGTTTACATCATGTCATGCAAAATATGTTAAAGAGTCACAGTTTTTTATTTTTTATTTTTTATGTGATGTTGAAATGTTGACTTGTGTGGTTGTGTTTGTTGATTTCCAGAGCTAATCACCTCGAGGACACGATCACGCTGATCAAAGGCCGGATAGAGGAAGTGGAGCTTCCGGTGGAGAAAGTGGACATCATTATTTCAGAGTGGATGGTGGGTGACTTCTTCATGTCCCATAACCAGTAGCAGTGTAATTTCCGGGACAGGAACAAGAGCTGGCTTCAGTAATCAGACACTCAGCCAGTTAGGACGCTCCTTATTTGTTAGCATGTGTTCTGCTCTCAGGTAAACTCCAGAGCAGTGTAATGGAGGAGATATCAGGTGTTGGGTAAAGCCCGTCTCAGTGCAGTGTGGGGTTTTGACCCCGGCTGCGCCTCACTCCCTCTCAATCATGAGGAAAATTGAAATTGTGTTGTGGCCTGACACAGAGTGATGAAGGATGGCACACGTAATGCAGAATGGCACGAAACTCTATGATCATTAATAATCTGACGACCGTCCCGTCACTTCTTATTTCTGCAGTGATAGCATTGATCAGTGTGAGAGGAGGAAGCCCTAGTCCTGTTTGGAGATTAATGCCGACATTCATTTCTCTTCCTTTTTTCATTTTCTTTACACACGGCGTAATAACATCTTTTGGAATTAGATAAATATTGATTGAAATTAACAACATTTAGGTGCACGGTGCAAAAGCACATGCTAAACAAATGTTCATCTTTAGAAAACGACAGATGTAGAGACCGCCCCCCCCCCTCGAATCCTACAGGTCTTTACGCTACTTTATCTCCATATTTCCAGTATAATTTGAGTGAATTACCAGAGCTGTGGGTTTCACTGATTCTGTGATTTATTTGCTTTTGTTGATTCGTTCAGTTAATTGAATCAGTGAGTCGATTCACTCTTTTTAGCTTTTTGATGTAAACTATCAAATGTTAAATTCTCTAACAGCTTAAAGGAATACAAGTCTCTGCAAACGCAAACCTCTTCGGTCTTCTGTGTTTTGCGAGAATATTCTACTTTTAAGTTTATGCGGGATTGTTGCAGTAGCGCCGCCTACTGGACTGGAGGATTCCGCAGAAGATCGACAGGGAAAACGTCGCTTCGTATGAGGCATTTGCAAAATCAGCAAGTTACATAGTATTTCATTAAATATACACTTTTTTAATTCCTTTTTTATACTTTAAAAATCTGTAAGAAATATAACTGTTTCAGACAAATCAGAAAATAAACAATAATCAATTACTCACTTAATTAATTACCTAATTAACTGAACTTTTAACTGCTGTGCAGGAAACACTGAACCTCCTGTAAATATAGCAGTGTTATTATTGCAGGTAGATTTTTACGGAATAAATGTATTAAACCCTTTTAATATGAATAAATGAAGAATATGGTTATTAAAAAAAAGAAACAGACACAGGATGAATGGCTGGATGGATGGTTGGTCGAAATGATGGATGGATGATGGTCAGTTGACTTCCCTCACTACTTCCCCTTTACACATGGACTTTATGATTAATGTGCTCTGCCGAGCTTTTCTTAATGAAGCTGGAAAAGCATGAATTGTCTTCTGATGTATTTAACTTCGGAGTGAGTGATGGAGCTGGCGTGTCCTCTTTCTCTTTTTTCTTTTGTCTCACTCTTTTTCTTCACCGTCTTCAGACAGAGGAGTGTTGATGATGGTGCTTTCTGGTATTATATACATTCTCCGTGTATTTAAATGGAGCACTTAAAAGAAATAAAAAGTATAATAAAAAAAGAAATGTAGATAGTGTCAGGTGGATCGGCTAAGCCATGCCTGGTGTATGTCCGACACCGAGTGTGTGAGTGTATTCATTAATAAGCATAACAAATATCCACACACATTCATTATTCGGTGTTCATTAATGTGCTGAGGGATTGAGTGTGGTGTTTGTACCTGAGAATGTCCTTACAGAGAGGAAATGAGGTCAGCACACCTGAGGCCATGACGGTGTGCTGGAGGATGGTCCATATATTTAGAAACATCAGGTTTTTTAACCTACATTTGCACTCTATGGTTGAATCTCTATAGTTGGAGAACAGGTCCATCAGCATGTTGTGCAGCGCAGTGAACTGTCCTGTTTAAACCTCAGTGTGGTATTTAAACGGTCATGTAACAGTTACTGCAGGCTGCAGGAAGCCCTTCATATTAAACTCCTTCCTTCTTTTAAGCAATATCACACTCGAGGTCATGCTGTTGTGCTGAAATACAGCACGGCTGTGATGCGGTCCTAGGCACAAGGGCACGGCCTGATTGCCAAAGGAATTACAGTCGTGCGGATATTCAGCACGACAGCATGACCTCCAGTGATTTATACAACAGTTGTGGAGCTAGCGAAAGACTGTTAGCGAGTGACAGTTAGCATAATTAACAGGAGGTGAGAGTAGTGTTAAACTCTTAGCGGTACTCTCCATATAAACCATGGAGGTGGTGGACAGTCCTGAGAAACTCACCAGATTTACTGAATATTTATACTTATTACACTTTAGAATATCAGCTCCGTTAAGCTCTGGGTTCCGGGTCGAATCCCAAATAGTGTTAAATGTAAAGCTAGTGCACTAGCTATTTTGTAGCTGAAAGTCTAAGAACGCAGACAGTTCAGAGGCGATTGAGAAGGACTTAGAAGCGATTACTGCAGAGACAGCGTGATGTTTAAGACCACATAACGTTATCAGATGTGTGTGTTGTTGCTGAAAGTGCTTCTGTGACTGGGTGTGAACGTGGGTGTGAATGTGGGTGTGGTCAGGCAGCTGCTATGTGGACCAGAGAATCGGTCAAGAGAAACTGCACCGTGACTGTACCCTGTACCTCAGTGAAGAACAGAGGGATTAGACTTTCATGGACCCTGCGGTTATCACAGTAATACAACACAGGAAAATAAAAGTTCAAAGTGTAATGAAAGATTTTCTAATTTGTTCAGTTTATAATCGAGTAGAAAGTGGACTTTATGTGAATGAATGTTGTTTTATTATAAAGCTTCCTAACCCTGTGTGGAGATTTCCTGGTTGGTTTATGGCTGAATGAGTAATGTATTGCAGGGAGGGCGGCACGGTGGTGTAGTGGTTAGCACTGTCCCCTGGCGGTGATCGATCCCCGGCCAGGCTCGATTCCCGTCTCTGTGTGCATGGAGTTTGCATGTTCTCCCCGTGCTTGGTGGGTTTCCTCTGGTTTCCTCACACAGTCCAAACACATGTAGATTAGGCTAACTGGCATTCCCAAATTGCCCGTAGTGTGTGAATGAGTGAGTGTATGTGTGTGTGTCTGTGCCCTGCGATGGATTGGCACCCTGTCCAGGGTGTACCCTGCCATTCAAAATGTTGGTACTGGTCCATATGACTGGATGACCCTACTCACTCAGGCACTCTCCTCATGAACACAGCAACACTCCACATTCCCAAAACCAGTTTGCATTATCATGTTCTAGTCACAACACATGCCTGTCTCCTCGGGTGGTGAGACAACAAGATGGTTCCGTGGGTGTGTTGATCAAGGGCACTACTTGGTAACTAAGAGGTTGAACACCCTATGTAGTGCACTAGCTTTCCATGGGATTCGACCCCAGAACCCTGAAGTTAACTGAGCTGATATTCTAAAGTGTAATGAGTGTAAATGTGCAGTAAATCTGGTGAGTTTCTCAGGACTGTCCACCACCTGCATGGTTTTTTCTCCTCACCTTTGGTCTACAGAGAACCGCTAAGAGTTTAACACGACTCTCACCTTCTGTTCATTACACTAACTGTCGCTCGCTAACGGGCTGCCGCTAGCTCCGCCACTCGTGGTTAGGAAGGATTTGTGTGGGAGGAGCAAAATAAATGGTGTTTCTGGGCGTTCCCTCATGCCCTCCACGGCATCGCAGCTGTGCTGATATTCAGTGCAACAGCACGACCTCGAGTGTGAAATATCTTCCACTGATTGAACGGTGACTCTGCCTTTGCTTGTCTTGTACTGGACTGGAAGAGCAGAAAGATAAACCAGTGCTAATCCATTTAGAGCTTCATAGTCTTATTCCAGTGCAGAATAAACTGGTGTAATGCTCTCTGACTTTCTCTTCCTGGTGTGTTGGATTGTGAACAAGCTGAATTGCTGTTCATTGTTATTTTATTGGTTTAATTCAGACTAATGGCTTAAAGCTCAATGTGAATTACAGAAATGCCCCGTGGCACTGTACAGCACTCCCTCACTAACACAGCAGGTCAGACCGAGCTGAGCGGAGTGCGCACTCCCCAGACACCAGGACACTGAGAATTAGGGGACCAAAATAGAGCGCAACACCACTGCTGGGTTAAAGAGTGTTTCAGCACAGGGAACACATCCTCGTCCTCCACTGCCTTTAGTCTAAGGTGTGTGTGTGTGTGTGTGTGTGTTTGGGTGTGTGTGTGTGTGTTTGGGTGTGTGTGTGTGTGTTTGGGTGTGTGTGTGTGTTTGGGTGTGTTTGGGTGTGTGTGTGTGTTTGGGTGTTTGGGTGTGTGTTTGGGTGTGTGTGTGTGTTTGGGTGTTTGGGTGTGTGTGTGTGCTTGGGTGTGTGTGTGTGTGTTTGGGTGTGTGTGTGTGTGTGTGTGTGTGTGTGTGTGTGTGTGTGTGTGTGTGTGTGTGTGTGTGTGTGTGTGTGTGTGTGTGTGTGTGTGTGTGTGTGTGTGTGTGTGTGTGTGTGTGTGTGTGTGTGTGTGTGTGTGTGTTTGGGTGTGTGTATTTGGGTGTGTGTGTGTGTGTTTGGGTGTGTTGGTGTGTTTGGGTGTGTGTGTGTGTTTGGGTGTGTGTGTCTGCGTGTGCGGTGGAGTGTGTGGTGGTGGGTGCGTGCTTGTGTGTGTGCGTGCTAGTGTGTGTCTGTGTGTGTGTCTGCGTGTGCGGTGGAGTGTGCGGTGGAGTGTGTGGTGGTGTGTGTGTGCTTGTGTGTGTGCTTGTGTGTGTGTTTGTGTGTGTGTGTGTGTGTGTGTGTGTGTGTGTGTGTGTGTGTGTGTGTGATTGAATTAATTGTGGACTATGATTTATCATGGCCTTATAAGTTCATCTATATAAATAAAGGAGAGGTTTTGTCTGTACATCGGTATACAGAATCATTGTAAAAAAAATATATATATATATATTTGCGTAAAAAAAGATTTGATGGCGTATTTTTGACAGTGGTGTAACACAGAGGAGTTGTAAAAATCAAGTTTTGTGTCTGTAAATGGTGAAGAGACGTGTATTTCAGAATTGTACTGTAACAAACACACAACATCTCGTATCTGTAAGCTGTCGTGGCCATAGATTTTGGAATCCAACTCGGTCAAAACACAGAATTACACACACATCTTTTTTTTTACGCACAATTATTTTTGACAGTGATTTTATTCCATACTCCTTCTGCAATGTGTGTGTGTGTGTGTCTGTTAGCCCAGAGGCTATTAGCTCCAAACGCGGCTGATTATTGTTCTGGTGCTTTACTGTGATACACATGATGAGACACTCAGAGCTGCGAGTGTGTAGGCGTTAGTGTGAGTGACACTCGCTACACCCTCCAGTGTACAACGTATGCATGTTTGTCACAGCACTGCTGAAATGTGTATTGGGGCGTTGATAATTGTTTTTGTGTGTGTGTGTGTGTGCACGTGCCCTGGAGAGTACAGCTGATGTCGTTGTGCTGTAATTGAAAGGATTGTGGAGAAAATTAGGTTTTTAGTGCAGGGAAGAATTCTGCTGATTTCACTTTTATTCATCAGCATGTTTTAAACACACACACACACACACACATGCGCGCACACACACACACACACACACACACACACACACACACACACACACACACACACACACACACTGAGTGTCATTTGTGCAAATTCCAGGTTTTTCTTTCCGCCTTAACCCTTAACTTAAGAGACACTATAAATTCAGGGTTAGATGGTAATAGTAACACGGGTTAAATGTAATAATAATCATAATAATAATAACACGGGTTAAATATAATAATAAATAATAATAATAATATAATCACACGGGTTAAATGTAATAATAAATAATAATAATATAAACGGGTTAATATAATAATAATAATAATAATAATAACAGGTTAATGTAATAATAATAATAATAGGTTATTAATATAATAATAATAATAATACACGGGTTAAATGTAATAATATAATATAATAATAACATAACTGTAATAATATAATAATAATAATATAATAACACAGGTTAAATGTAATAATATTAATAAATAATAATAATAATAATAAACGGGTTAAATGTAATAATAATATAATAACACGGGTTATAATGTAATAACACGGGTTAAATAATAATAATAAATAAATGTAGTAATAATAATAATAATAATAACACGGGGTTAAAATGTATATATAATAAAGTAATAATAATAACACGGGTTAAATGTAATATAATATTATTATTATATATTATTATTATTATTATTATTATATTATTATTACATTTAACCCGTGTTGATATATTATATTATTATTATTATTATTATCAACACGGGTTAAATGTAATAATAATAATAATAATAATATAATAATAGCACGGGTTAAATGTAATAAAAAAATAATAATAATAAATACACGGGTTAAATGTAATAATATTAATAATATTAATAACACGGGTTAAATGTTAATTAATAATAATATTAATAACACGGGTTAAATGTAGTAATATTAATAATAATAATAACACGGGTTAAATGTAATAATAATATATAAATAATAATAATAATTCAGGTTAAATTTAACAATAATAAAAATGATAATTCTTCATCTTCTTCTTCTTCTTCTTCTTCTTCTTCTTCTTATTATTATTATTATTATTATTATTATGTATTAATAACCGGGCTTCGGTGTGTCACTTTTTGCATTTCCTGCTCGTCTACTGACTTCCACATTAAACATTATATCACAAACGTCTGATGTGTGACTGCTTTTCTGACTGATGTCACTTTTTAGCTTGTGCTTTGAAGAGCTGATTAACACACGTCTCATGTTAACTGTGTGTTAATGCTCTGCTGAAGCCACATAAAGAGCTCCTTTTGTTTAGTTTTTGTATAATACACGTTTGGTTTGGCTAATTGGTCACTGTAGTGTTTTTCTTGCTCACGGGGTTTTAAAGATAAAAGACCTCTTTATAGTGTAACTCAGTTTATTTAAATATTCTGCTCGTTACAATCTTAAATGTAGACCTCTGTCTCCTCCTTTATTCCCTCCTCCTTTAATGTAACTGTAGTTTAAAACTACAACTCTGTGTGGTTCAGACCCTATTACATGCAGTTGTAATTTTTTGGTTGGTGTGATCTTCCTGTTTGCTATGAACCTGATTAACTGGGTAAACTTGGATAGCACAGTTCATTCAGAATATATAAGAAAGTCTCATGGGTTGGTGTGTAAAACTTTAACGGCCAGTAAATAAATGGCAGAAATAAGGCCGATGAATTGCTCTGTATGTGCTGATGTGTTCTAATGCATGATCACCTCTGCCATCCTGCCACCCCATTCTGGCCCTGCCACCCAACGCCCATCCTGCCACCCCATTCTGGCCCTGCCACCCAACGCCCACCCAACGCCCATCCTGCCACCACACTCCCAGCCATAACAGAAACAAACATGTGGCAGTGTAGTGCAACATTAGCGCAGTGATCAGCATAAATTAGCATAATGCTGTTATGTGTGTTAATATTGCAAGTCATAAAAGACAGACACATAATGACTGAAAGCTTGTAAAGTCTGTCTAAAGTTATGATGTTCTGATGAAATACGTCTGGCTTTGGAGACGTCAGTAAAGCGGTTCAAGTCTCTGCACTGAATGAGGCTCAGAGTAACGCGAGGTGCCTATCGTTTAGTGGACTTTTCCACTGTAGATGTTTCAGTTTGTTCAGGCTGTCAATGCATTTGAGGTAACTGGACACATTAGACTACTCCAGTGTCCAAAAACCAATTGGTTTAGTGACCAATTAGACGTCCAGCTCTGCTCTAAAATGGACACGTTTGTCTGTGAGACACTTCTTATTATTCTTTTGTAACACATTTTATTATTAATATTTCTTACATTTATGTCTTATTTCAGAAGGCATGCTGTTGATGTTTTATGTGTGTGTGTGTGCGCATGTGTGTCTGCATGTGTGTGTGTGTGTGCGTCTGTGTTTATGTCCTTGCATGATGGGTGATAATGGGGTAATTCATTTAACAACCCTCAGTGCTGCTCTTCAGATTTCATTAGCATTTCATTCCAGCATTTCATTAGTGGCGTGGATTCTGGCCCGACTCGGGCTGTAGAGATTTTTTTTTCCTGAACATGGAAATCCATTTGAACTTTTAGGGATACACATGTATTTCAAAACGATTGTACATAAATTCTTAAACAGTAGATTATTTTTCATACAAAAACAGAAGTTTGTGAAATCAGCCCTTCAGAACACTCTCACTCCTATAGAATGGACGATGAGGACAGTTCAGGCATATTTAACACTATGATGTAATACTGGTCACCAGATGGGAGACTACAGGAAGCTATTAAACAGCCATCATTCAACATGGTGAGAATTTAGTGATGTGACGTTAAAGGTGCAGTGTGGGTAACTAAAAAAAGGAGCATCATTTAATTAATGTTTTATTTTTCTCTATTTTCAGTTGCCTTGGAAATATGAAGTTAATTTTGTGCCAGATGTTTAAGATAATTCTAAATAATCACAATATGGATTATATGAAAATGTCATAGGAATGAGAAAGTGCATCCATTGTATGTTTTCAGAGCTTAAACAATATTTGTGTAGGTGACAACATAAAAAAAAACATATATACTGTACATGTTATATATACATTATAGTATTCTATAGTATAGTATAGTATAGTTATATAGTGAATACTATATAATTATACAACTATACTATAATACTATACTATATAATTATACTACTTATAATACATATAATTATATATAGTATTATATAACTATATAATTATAGTATTAATGTATATATATATATATATATATTAATTATAGTATTCATATATAATCTTACATAATCTTCCCACTATCTTCCCAAAACCTAAGCGTACTGTCAGAAACCAAACCAGTTGGGAAACTTAGGTAAACCCTACAATTCAGTCACTAGTAAACCTTCTGGGGAAATTTTGCCTTCCTGTCTTTCACTTGACTTTTCTTCAGTTGATTGATGTTTTCGTGGTCGTGTGTTTACGCCCTGCTCATTTTAGACACCACATCGGTATGAGGTCTGATCAGTGACTTGGCCATTCCAACGCTGTGATTTTGATTTCTTCATCCGTTCAGATGTTGTATTATTTGGGATGCTTGGGATCATTATCCTGTCACATGATGACCTCACATTCGTCTTGAGAACATTCTGGTATAAAGTGGATGTGACGGAGTCTGGATGGCTGCAGGTTTCAGGTGTGGTTGTTTGGTTGTTTGTTCAGATGCAGTTTTGCGACCCCTACTCTTGCGTGCTCATATGTCCTCAGCCTCGTTCTGCTTGTGTTTTCATGAAGATAAACGTTTAATGTGCTTACAGAGGGCTGTTAGGACGTCCGCTCCTGGGAAAACCCGCAGCTCTGGAGTTGAACTCAGCCCTTCTCACTGTACAGATTGTTTAGAAATGGTCGTATGACCTCGTGCAGAGTGATGAGTAGCAGTCATTACTTTTCTGAGGTCAGGGATGGTGACTTTTCTTCTTGGCATGATGTAGACACACACCTGTCTGCTCCAGCACATTATAAATGGCAAAGATCCTCCCTGCTAGTGGAAGTTGGAAGGGTGTACTTATTTATTTCTTATCTGACTTCCAAATCTATCCCTATTTAGGGCCTGATGAATAAAACCATAGAAGTGAATGAGGGTGTACTTAGTTTTTTTTATCAGTGTGATTAGCACTTTTCTTGGTTCAAACTTTCTATTGTGCAGTCATCATTACTGATATAAATTTTAAGCGATTGTCCATTTTTAACAATATAAACATGCAAAAAAAACAATTAAACAAGCATCAAGTACAATCAAACATGAACCAACAACCACACCCCAAAAAATACCAATAAAAAACATCAACAAAAATAGAATAAAAAACAACTACACTAAACAGAAGGCAGAAAATTGAGAGATTTAGAATATGCAATAAAAGATTGCCATTTTTTAAGAACGCTACTCCTCCCAGAGCATCCAATCTTTTCTAGTTTTAGAAAGAACATGGTATCTACAAGCCATTGGGATGCACTAGGAGGCTTGGCAGATTTCCAGTGGATCAGAACACGGCGCCTAGCTATTAAAGAGGTAAATGCCGAAATGTCCAGTTGTCTGGAACTGAACTGAGACCAGACCCGTGGAACCCCAAAGATAGCAGGGCAAACATCAATACCAACCCTGAGCACCTTGGACATCACTGTAAAGTAGTTAACCCAGTAATTTTGCAGTTTAGAACGAGTGAAAAACATGTGACTTAAAGTCCACTGAGATGATTGACATCGATCACATCTGTCCTCTACAGCAGAATACATTGCAGATAGGCGGGCCTTAGAAAAATTCATTCTGTGTAGTACTTTAAATTGTATAAGGCTCAGACGAGCACATATTGTACTAAAACGTATTCTGTCCAATGCAGCGGCCCACCATTCCTCTTCAAACTCCTCTCCAAGCTCCGCCTCCCAGGCTCTTCGAATTTTATCAATAACACTCCCATCTAAAGATAATAACCGACCATAAATTCTTGAGATTTGTGACTTATGATGAAGGTTAAATGTCAAAAATCCTTCCCATTCTTGCATAGGAGGTAAAGAGGGGTAGCCAGGAAACAGAGTGGCAGCACAATGTCTAACCTGTAAAAACCGAAACAGATGGGAATCAGGCAGCCCCAGTTCTGAAGACAACTGTAGATAATTGCAAATATCTACAAAAAATATTTTTATAGGTCTTGAAAGCATCTAATGCCTTTTCCGTACCATTGCTTAAAACAGGCTCAGTAATCGATGGTGGAAACATGTGATTGTCCTGTAACGGCATTAATGATGAGGCAGAGATAAATTTGAAGCGTCGTCTTAATTGACCCCAGATCCGAAGGGTGGATATGACTACCGGGCTATGTGTTAAGGAAGTAACTTTACAAGATAGGGGTGAAGTAAGCAATGCAAATAATGAGGTAGTACTGGATGGATTGAGCCAAAATGTTAATTTATGAACATTTGCTGACCAGTAGTAAAACATAAAATTGGGAAGAGCTAGCCCACCACTAAGCCGACATCTCTGAAGTACAGTACTGATTTACGAATTCTGGGCACTTTACCACCCCACAGAAAGTGGGTAACAATCTGGTCGATAGATTTAAAGAAGCGCTTAGGAAGAAATAAAGGAATGCACTGAAAAACAAAAAGAAATGTAGGTAAGATATTAATTTTAACTGCATTAATTCGACCCGTCAATGATAAATATAGATTTTTCCATCTCTGAAAGTCAGACTTAGTTTGCTCTAACAAAGGAGAAAAATTGGCGGATAACAGAGAGGGCAGGGATCTGGTAATGTTAATGCCAAGGTACCTAAATCCTGTTTTACTTATTTCAACTGGAATGTCTGTCTGTAAGAGTCCCAAAGCCAATGTATTAATGGGGAAGCATTCACTTTTCTGAAGATTCACCTTATACCCAGAAAATGATCCAAATTTTTCTATAATGGATAAAATATTTGGCAGACTCAATATTGGATTAGAGATATATAATAGCAAATCATCAGCATAAAGTGACAATTTAATTTCAGTACCCGCACGGACCACGCCCCGAAACAGAGATGACGACCTCAAAGAAATCGACAAGGGTTCAATGGCCAATGCAAACGACAGCGGGGAAAGTGGACACCCCTGCCTTGTTCCCCGTCTCAGATTAAAATAGCTGGATCTTACGTTATTGGTGTGTATGCTAGCCTGGGGAGAAGCATATAAAAGGCGTATCCAAGAGATAAAATCATTCCTAAACCCAAATTTTTTAAGCACAGCAAAAAGATATTCCCACTCCACTCGGTCAAATGCTTTCTCAGTATCAAATGCAATCACAACCTCAGGTGTGACAGCAGAATGTTTGGAGTGAATTACATTTAGAAGAGTGCGAACATTAAAATATAACTATAGTCTCCCCCTAATGAAACCTGTTTGTTCCTCAGACATGATCTTTGGAAGTATGGTTTCCTGGCGAAAAGCCAACACTTTGGCCAAGGTCTTGGCATCTACATTCTGTAAAGACAGAGGTCTGTAGGAGCTACACGACTTGGGATCCTTATCCTTCTTTAAGAGCAGAATTATGGATGCCTGTGTTAGTGTCTCTGGTAGGAAACCCTCTCTAAGGATTCCACATACACATCTAAAAGTAATGGGGCCAATTTACTTTGAAATTTCTTGGAAAAACTCAACTGGAAAACCATCAGGCCCAGGTGCTTTATTACTCTGCATCATTTTAATTGCTTGTTTAATTTCTTCCACATCCAAAGGAGCATCAAGATCTGCAGCAGCAGCCGTATCTATTGGGATGACATTTAAATCCTTTAAAAACGAAGTCAAATCGTGGGAGTCCGATGGAGATTCAGATGAATATAAGGTGGAATAATATGATTGAAATACAGCATTGATACCTTTCGGATCAGATATCAAATTACCTGATGAGTCCTGGATCTGTGGAATCAAGCGACTACCTGCCTGTCGTCTTAACTGATGTGCCATGAGCCGGCTAGCTTTATCACCATATTCATAATAAGAACTACGAGTATGCAACAGGAGCCATTCAGCATCAGTTGTTAAAATGATATCAAGTTCAGCCTGCAGATCAAGACGCTGTTTAAACTGCACATGAGAAGGGAAGCTAGCCAGCTGTTGGTCAAGGTGGAGAATAGCAGAAGTAAGCTCCCGTACTCTTGTAGTGCGACATGTATTTAAATTTGCAGAGTAAGAAATAATCTGCCCTCGGAGGTACGCCTTAAGTGTCTCCCACAGTAAGGAATAAGAAACTGTGCCGTCCTGGTTTGTAGCCATAAAGTCATCAATTGATGTTGCAATAAAATCTATAAATTTTTCATCAGACAAAAGCAGAGAATTAAACCTCCATGACGAAGAATATGGAGGTTGTACAGACAACTGCACATCAACGCTGAGAGGAGCATGATCAGAAATAACAATAGCGTGGTATGAAACCGATGTTACTTTAGAAAGTAATAAGCTATCTATAAAAAAAATTATCAATGCGTGAATATGACTGATGCACTTGGGGGGAAAAAAAGGTAAATGCCTTAGCTTGAGGATTATAGAATCTCCAAGGGTCAACACATCCATTGCTGGACATAAACTCTGCAACTGATCTCAACATTGATGACACAGCCCTTACCTGAGAGCTCGAGTGGTCCATAACCGGATCCATTACACAGTTCAGATCCCCAGCGAATATCAATGACTGGCTATTCAGTGAGGGTAGAATCCCAAATATTCATCTATTCATGAAGCCAGGGTCATCAAAGTTCGGTGCGTAGACATTAACAAGAAGTACAGGTTTCCGTAACAGCAAGCCAACAACGATCAAGTATCTTCCATTTTTGTCAGCTATTACCTTATCACAAATAAACTGAACCCTCTTGTTAATTAGTATCGCAACCTCTCTAGCTCTGGAATTAAAATTTGAGTGAAAAACTTCACTGACCCAGGGGCATTTCAGTTTAATCTCATCCTGACTTCTCAAGTGTGTCTCCTGCAAAAATACTATATCAGCATTTAGCCTCTTCAAATGAGAAAAGATCTTTGGCCTTTTAATGGGATTTCCCATACCTTTAACATTCCATGTTAAAAATCGAATTATCGAATAGGCTGGATTAGACAAAGAACCAGAAAAATTTGCCATCTACTCCACTAATCCACTGAAAAAAAATCAAAGACATATTCGTACCTTCTGCGAGACAAAACAAAAACAAAACACACAAAAAACAGGCAAACAAAAAACAAGCAAAAAACTAAACACCCATCCCCTGCAAACAATCCCACCCATAAGCACAACCAATATTCAAGTCAAGTCAAGTAAATTTGATTTATATAGCGCTTTAAACAATTGACATTGTCGCAAAGCAGCTTTACACAATCAAAAGAAGTAACTTTGTATGCAATGTGAGTGTGTATGAATCAAAATGATAAGATTGTCCCTGATAGTTGATGTGAAACTATGTGCAGACTCCAGTTGGAGCCAACCCATACTCCTCACTCTCATGAGTAGAAACCAAAGAAAAGATGGAAGCCTGCAGATTGTCCCAATAATTACTGATAGCAAAAATGCACAATATCTCAATCATTGCAACATTAAGCCCATTTTACTCCAACGTAGCTACCAACACCATACATACACATATACTTCAGTCAAGAAACTGTGACAAAGACTACATCCAGACTCTTCAAAATATCTTCTGTAAAACACTGGAAAACCCTTTAAACAGAGTCTGGGCTATAATAACTTATCATACAACACAATAGTATCGAGAGACTACTTCACCCCACTCACATGCTCAGATACTCATGAAACATTTGGTTCTGTTCGGTGAGATAATAAAGTACTGACATATTCTTTAGCCAAGTCTGGTGAGTTAAACTGTTTCTCCACTCTATCGTAAGTAACACGCAGCTTGGCTGGATGAAGAAATCAAAACTTTAACCACGGAATCTTCCACGGCTGCAATTCCGAGACAGCTAGGGTTGTACAGGGTTTGTCTTCTGGAATTCCTATAATCCTTATGTTAGTGCGTCGAGATCTGGCTTCCAGGTCTTCACACTTATCCTCCAATTTTGCCACAGTGGCCATGAGAGTCCACCTTGTCCTCCAGCACAGTGATGTCATCAGAACAGGTAGAGAGTGACTGTTCCACATTCTTCACTGTGCTTTTCAGTGCAAACATGTCCGTGTGCACCGAAACAAGACTATTCGAAACTTCACTTTTAGCCTAAAGTTCACTCTTAATAATCGATAAATCGTCACCGAGCATGGACCGCAACTCTGAACGAAATATTTCTGCCAGTTTGTTACGTAGCGATGACAATATTTCAACTTTTAGACTCCGAGCGTCGTCTGAAGTCATCTCGAGTCCGGTCGGCTCCTCGGCGCTGGCTGTGTGACTCTCTGCCATGGATGGACTAACAGTAGCAGGCCGATGTCGCGTGGTCTGTTCGTTACTGAGTTTATTGGAGTCTGTAGTTTTCATTTGAGTTTATCCAAAGTAAGGAAAAGTAAACCGGGCCACCTAAACTTTATTACAGATACTCGGTAATACAAAAAACTGTGCTTTAATAACGATTTTTAGTGAAATTCTGCAGGACCGTCCATGAACACACACTACTCCATGTAACGCCTAACCGGAAGTCGATTAGCACTTTTCTAATGCTTTTTTTTCCTCCTGTAATCTTTTTTCCTTTTGACTTTTGTCACCGGATTTCATTTTTATTTTATTTACGTCTCCATTAGTCACCTGATTTTGGAGGAGGTGGTGCCCTAAATGTTAGCCACGCCCATTCAGTTACACCTGAAGTAATGATGAAGACTGAATGCGTAAAAGTCACATTAGAAAACTGGATTGTACCAAAGCTGACAAATAAAATAAAATCTGCTGTTCTGTTTGTACGATTATCACCGCTGTAGGTTCGCTAGCGACGAGGCTAACAGGTCATTAATGCGTCCTCGTTCGTACCCTCACACCTTCATCATCACAGTGTGTTTTTCCCTCCTTTTCTCTTGTGCCGATCTCGTCCCAAACACACGTCACGTTAAGCGTGTTTTTATTCCAAAACCTTTAGTCTTTTAGGAGTTCCACTACACAGAGTTGATCTGCCCCACTCGGTGTGTGGTTTTGTGTTAAAGATCTGACATCAGGAAATATCAGAGCGAGCTAAAGATGCCAAAATGACCTCTAACCTGTGAAAGACCGCGCCCTCAGCTCAGCCTCTGCAACTCCTATAGACACTTCAGCTTTTATAGGGTGCCATTATTTCTTCCTGTTTCAATTGGCTGCTCTTCTTTGTCGTAAACTATACATTTATTTATTTATTTTTATTTGAATCAGTATTTATTATATGTTATTATTAAAAAATACAATTATTACATTTGTGTGAAAAATAAAAATACACTATTTAATGGCATCATCTGTGTCTAAAACACCAGAACCTCCATAAACACACAAACTATCTGCTTCGCAGCTGATCACTGAGGGTTTACCTCAGTCAGTCTCGTGTGTGTGTGTGTGTGTGTGTGTGTGTGTGTACATGACGTTTACAGTATTTGGCGCTCATCTAGAGCGACATATAATTTTGTTTTGTGATCTCATTACACATCTGAGCAGTTGAGGGTTAAGGGCCTCGCTCAAGGGCCCAGCAGGCGCAGCTTGGTGGTCATGGGGTTTGAACCTGGGACCTTCTGAACGTAGTCTGGAGCTCCTTACCCCCTGAGCCCCCCTGAACCCTGAGTTTGAAACATTCCTGCGAGCAATTTAAGTTAATTCTTTTCCCTTTATAAACGAGCCTGAACGTTCCTAAGTATTATTTTTGTCATGATACTGTAGCAGGCTTGATCTAACACACAGTCAGACTGGGATGTGTAACGCTCAGGGTAGAGCTTCGTCCTAACCCTAAATGCACACGGACTGTCTCTCTGAATCTCTCTGTGCCTGGTCCGGCTAGCTCACTAATCAGAGATTAAATGCAACGAATCAATTAGCGTTGGTGTTGCGCGTGACTGAGATGTGCAGCACTGGATGAAGAGCTCGGGGTGAGAATCACGCAGGAAGAATTTCTAATGAATGCAGCTCTTCATCCAGTGCAGCTTCGCCTCCAAATTAGCATTAACATGCTATAATGAGCGCGCCAATCTGGCAGACGAGCCGCGTCGACGTGTTTACATGCAGAGCAGCACGTGAGGTGTGTGTGTGTGTGTGTGTGGAGTTGAGCTGAGTCAATACCGTGTGTGATTATTGCGCTCCGCTCCACCGGGTCTGTATTTCCCTCTCAGCAATGCCAGGTGGAGATCACACCTTGTTTTAGTAATTAATAATTAAACGAGTCTCCACTCGGGGCCCCAAAGTACCTCGGGATGTGTCACTCCTCTGCTTTCTGGAATCTTCCTCCTTCTGTCTCTCACCCTGCTCTCCCTCTCTCTCCCTCTCTCTCTCTCTCTCACTGCGGAGGAAGCAGCCGCGTGTGAAATTGGGTTCTAAATTACACGGCGGAGAAGCGTTAGCCATCAGTCCAACGCTGAGTGTGTTAAAAAGCGACCCGGGGAGAGTGAGAGCAAGGACACGCACGCACACACACATACACACTCACACACAGGTCTGAAGGACTGAGAAAGAGTGAGACATGCATGCTGAATAATAGTTTATAGATGGATAAATAATTTGTTCGTAAAGAAAGATGCATTGAAACGGTGACGGACATCGGGATGAAGATGTAGATGGACAGAGTGTGAGTCAGAGAGGGAGAGAGAGAGAGAGAGAGAGCTTACACACCTTTCAGTTCAGTTTTATTTATATAGCACTTTTAACCATGGCCATTGTCACAGAGCAGCTCTACACAATCAGCCTTCAGTACATTAAAAAAAAAAAAAAAAAAATCACTTCCAGTAATTTTTGTCCAGTAATTTTTGTCATTCATTAGTTCAGCACAAAGCCGGTGGCCGAACCCGAGCCTCAGCAGACATGGAGCATCGGGGCGACACGCCGTCTCCTCACACTGCACCGGGGTCACGTAGGGGTCAGGGGGGCAGCGAGCACTCTGGGTAATCATGTATGTAGGAACCTGGGTGATAAATCAGTTGTGTGTGTGTGTGTGTGTGTGTGTGTGTGTGTGTGTTTGGGTGTGTAGCTGGTGATCTCTGAAACACATTACCACTCTGTTATATCGCATTATGTTTGTTTATTTATTTTATACGAGGGTCAGTCAAAAATGATCCGCACTCCGGTTATATTAAAGCTCCTGTTGGCTTCACCATCTCTTCAGGTCACGGCTGCTGTCTCCTCAGTCTCCACTGTGCAGGTGTGACCGCGTTACATCAGGTCATCTGTAACTGCAGTGTCAGCAAAAATGTCATGGGATTGCATGAAGAGAGAGCAGCGTGCAGTGACTGTTTTACGTACTTTGTGTTTTACGTTCTGTGTTTTGTGTGTGTACCTGGTGTGTTTACCTGGTGTGTGTACACGGTGTGTTTACCTGGTGTGTTTACCTGGTGCCGAAACTACTCACAGAAGAGAATAAAGAGAAGTGTTTGGAGATCTGCGCAACAAAACATGGAGCGATAGGTGAAGGAAGGTGAAAATGTCTTAAAGAGAACCGTTACTGGTGACGAGTCACGTTTTCATGACTAAGAGCCTGAGAGTAAACGGCAGATTACGGAACGGAGACGTCCTCAGTCACCGAACGTTCATTTGGTTTCATCGGGCCGAAGATTCTGACCCAGTTCCCTGGTAAAAGTCTAATCTGGTCTTTGTGTTCTCGAGCCCTACGAATCGAATGATCTGCACCTAGTTGTAAAGCGTCTGTACAGTATTTACTTCATGAAGCCGCCTCTCGACTGTAGACAGTGACACACCTGCTGAAGGTCTTGACTCACATTGAGTGTTTCCCTTCAGAGTCACTGTGGTGTGGTACTGAGGGCAAATGCCAAAAATCTCATCATCCTGCCAACATGTGCCCTGACTCTATATTCTTCTTATTGGCCAGTTGTCTCATTTTTTGGAAAAGCTTTTACCCAGTAATATGTTGTGAAATGTGTGTGTGTGTGTGTGTGTGTGTGTGTGTTTTATCATTTTAAAAGTGTTGTGTGTTTTCTGTACAGGGCTACTTTCTCCTTTTTGAGTCCATGCTGGATTCAGTGATCTTCGCCAGGGGTCGATACCTCGCAGAGGGAGGTTCAGGTGAGCTGTGTGTGTGTGTGTGTGTGTGTGTGAAGTACAAAGTCAGAATGTACAGTAAACTATACAGTAAACTGGGACAGAGGATAAAGTATGAGTTTCTATATACTGTATGTATGATGTATGTGTAACACATCATGGAGTTCTGCGATGAGCGAAAGCTTTAATATGGTTTAATAAACATCACACAAACTCAAGGTCATGAGGAGAGGACACACACACACACACACACACACAAGTCAAATATAATGAGGATATACTGAAAGGAGATATATATTTCTATTTTATTATTAAGTGCTTTTGACTCTATTCAACATGTTTTTATTGTTAGTCACTTTCCGTGCTTCTTGTGTTTTGTACTTGTATAATGTTGTTATTATTATTATTATTATTATTAGTGGTTTTGAGTAAACCTGTAAAACTAAATTAAAGTTCAGCACATCAAAACTGCATCACATATACAGTATAATTCTTCCATATTTTGGAGTTAAAGAATTTCTGTATTGGACATTAGAGCATTTTTACATGAATACACTCATTATTAATATTTCTGATTAAGATGATGATGAATGCAGAAGTGTTTTAATCACAATGCACACCATATTCTTTCTTTCTTGATTTTCACGTTTTTTTATAAATAATAAATAAATATCCAGAAGTTATTTGATTTATTTATTTTCCACTTAAAGTGTACACCGCTCAGCCGTAACATTAAAACCACCTACGTTTTGGGTTCCCTTTGTGCCGAAAGGATCTGAAAGTTCTGGTGACAGACACCACAACACCCCCTAGAACACGCTCTATCTTCGGTCCCTTGGAGCGTGACTACACAAGACCTCTGGGGGGTGCTGTGGTGTCTGTCACCAGAACCTTCGGATCCATCTGGTGCTGTGAGACTCGGGGTGGAGCCTCCGTGGATCAGACAGGCTTTTCCGGCACATTCCATGGGTCCCCATCAGACTGGGATCTGGGGCGTTTTTGGGGTGGTCCGGGTTCTTGCCTCTTTGCCTGCTGTATTCCGTGCTTTTGCGGCCATCATTGACTTTTTCTGTGCTACACAGGTGTTCCTGTTGGACGCTGCATAGTTAATGTTCAAACGTTTCAGCTTTTAATGTGGTGTTAATGTTATGGCTGGTGTGTGTGTGGTCAGTGTATTATGTCTCCTGTCTGAAATATGAACATCACACGATGCTCACATTAGTATTCAGGTTGTTGTTTGTTACAGCTCTAAGGCACCACATTAAGAAGGTACTGCTCTTCTATCTCCACTGTGGTGCTGTTTAGTTTCCGTTCCTCTTGATAAATCGTTTTCAATTCCCCAGAGGTTTCGAAGGTCCATCAGATCCTCCATAAATGTTCAATAGGACACAAGGCTGGAGACTGGCTCAGCCATGCGAGGCCGTCTTTAATTATTCTGCCTGTATGTTTGGGCTCATTGTCTTCTTGACATGTCCGTCTTCTCCCCAGATTTAGTTCTTGGCCAATAGGATAAAATTCTCCTCAATATGTCCTGGTCCATCGCTCCTTTCATGTTTCCTTTGATGGACCGTAATGCCCCGGCATCAGCCCCGTATCACGATGCGCCCGCATATACACTACAGTTCTCTCTCCAGTCCTGATTCACTGAATTATTGCTGGAGGGTTTGAGTTTTGTTTTCCCCGACGGGGGACTCGTCCTCGGCGCTCCTGCTGCTTTCAGGCCGTCCTGCATTTCTTTTCAGTCTTCCTTCGCTTCCTTCGCTCTTTCATATGTAACAGAATATATCATGTATGATGTTATGTATGAGCTCATTACTGAGGCTCTGTAGCTTTACACACCTGCGTGATGTTTAACGATGAGGTGTGAATGAGATTTTCTGATCTGAGCCGGAGAAATCGCTAAATATGACCATAAATGTGAGAGCAGGATAAGTTCAGATAACCCTACACTCGTCTGCTAATAAACATCATGAACGGTTTCTCACGTTCCCAGAGAGAAGTGATGACGTGTTGTAGTTTAACTCACATGAAAACACCAGCAGTGTAGCAGAGATTTCCTCTGATCTAACTCACCGTGTATTTCCATCAGACATGTTTTAGGTCTAAATGAAGTGACCTAGAGCTACAGCGCGCTTCACAACACGGTCCAGCTCATTGATAAACAAACTCACTGCCAAAAACGTTCCATCATTTCATATTGAATGATGTATTTATTTTGTTGATTGGTCGTTACAGAGCTATGAGTGTATTTGCATTTCTTTCATTTTTATGACTTTTTATTTTCTTAATTCCTACATTCTGTAACATCTGAATACGTTTGCTGTTACACGTCCATGTTCCTTTGTGTGTTTTTTTTTTTGTGTTTATGGAGACAGGATGTTGCACTCGTGCAGATCTGCTGTACGGACATTTAACATTTAACTGCAGGGAAATGGATATCTTAGGCGAATACAGCATATGGAGCTGTCTGTGTGTGTGTCTGTGTGTGTCTGTGTGTGTTTGTGTGTGTCTGTGTGTGTCTGTCTGTGTCTGTGCATGTTTGCGTGTGTCTCTGTGTGTCTTTGTGTCTTTGTGTGCGCGTCTGTGTGTGTCTGTGTGTCTTTGTGTGCGCGTCTGTGTGTGTCTGTGTGTCTTTGTGTGTGCGTCTGTGTCTGCGCGTGTGTGTCTGCGCGTGTGTGTCTGCGCGTGTGTGTGTCTGCGCGCGTGTGTGTCTGCGCGCGTGTGTGTCTGCGCGCGTGTGTGTCTGCGCGCGTGTGTGTCTGCGCGCGTGTGTGTCTGCGCGTGTGTGTGTCTGTGCGTGTGTGTGTCTGTGTGTGTGTCTGCGTATGTGTGTCTGTGTGTGTGTGTCTTTGTGCGTGTCTGTCTGCGTCTCTGTGTGTGTGCGTGTCTGCGTGTGTGTGTGTGTCTGCGTGTGTGTGTGTGTCTGTCTGTCTGTGCATGTCTGCGTATATGTGTCTGTGTCTGTGTGTGTGTGTCTTTGTATGTGTGTGCGTGTCTGCGTGTGTGTGCGTGTCTGCGTGTGTGTCTGTCCGTGTGTGCATGTCTGTGTGTCTGTGCGTGTATTTGTGTGTGTGTCCGTGTGTCTGCGTGTGTGTCTTTGTATTTGTCTGACCGTGTGTCTGTGTGTCCTTGCGTGTGCATGTTTGTGTATGTCTGTGTATGTGTGTGTGTGTATGTGTGTGCGTGTCTGTGTGCGCGTGTGTGTGTGCGTTTGTGTGTGTGTGTGTATGTCGGTGTGTATATGTGTGCATGTGTGTGTGTGCGTGTGTGCGTATGTGTGTGTGTGTGTGTGTGTGTGTGTGTGTGTGTGTGCATGTGTGTGCGCGCACATGATTTGTGGGTGGCAGCAGAGCAGAGGTTCCACTGCATGATCTTTACTGCTTTAGTGAGAATGGGGAGAAAAAGAGACAGGGTCATTGCTCCTGATGGTGGACGAGTGGGAGGGTGAATGAAGCGGTTTGTGTGTGTGTGTGTGTGTGTGTGTGTGTGTGTGTGTGTGGTGAGGGGGGGGGTTGCTAGTGGAGAGAGAGAGAGAGTTTTATTGCTCTCGATGTGTCTTTAAAGCGAAAATGAAAGAGTGAAAGCGGGAGTGAGAGGAGTGTGTTGTTGCGATGCCGACTGCACTGTAAGTGTCCGATCTCACCAGGCTGGTGTTTGTGCCACACGCAGTCACGTGACCTCATTACAGGACTTTAAGTGTAATGATGCCATTAGTCTCAGTGGTGTGTAGCTGTGTAATCAGCCTGCAACATCACACCCTTCTGACTGTCCTTACACTCTCTGTCCTGGTCGCCCTGACGATCGTCTGCACACAGTCATGTGACCGCGTAGTCAGTTTTCACTTGTCGTGTTTTTCTGTTTCCCGAGTCCTTTCATCGTTTCCCTGGGTTCACTCAGAGACATTGTCCCCATTAAGACGTGATCAGATTCTGATATCAGACATTTCTTATGTCTTAGTCTTGGTTTTGCACTCAGTCACACCTCTGTATACTGATGCCTAGAGATGTGGTCAGGTATAAAGGTGTTTGTCAAAGCATCTGCCTGTTAAAGCAGACGGGTCTATCCAGACTGAAATGATGGAGCGCGAGAGAAACCCAGACTGCTGATGCAGACAGAAATGAAATCACCTGTAGGATGGCGTCAGTGCAGTGCCTACTGAACGTAGCAGAAGCAGGTTGAATGAGGCTGGGTGAGGAGTGTGCACGGGTGAGAGCGGGTGAAGATGAGCAGGAATAAACACACTAATTGAAAGAAGAGTTAAACCCTTTCTCTCTTTCTTTCTCTCTTCTTTCTCCATTAATGTCCTCCTTCATAGTATTAAACCCCCTCCTTCCCATCTCATCTTTAATCTCTCTCTCTGCCTCTCTCTCATCCCTCCTCCATGATGAAGGCACTTTCCCCTGCACCTCTTCAGGGCCGAGTGCGAGGTGATAAACGGGCCATGAGCACCGGCTCGAGAAGGACAACCATGTCAAAGCAATGAATCTCGGAATACGGCCTCTTGTTCTCCCTCACTCGCTCGCTCGCAGTGGGACGTCCCGTTACTCGATCAGCACTTGCGCGTCACCGGGGTGTGTGTGTGCGTGTGTGTCTGTGTGTGTGTGATGTAGTTAGACTCCTGTGGGTGCTGAGAGAGAGAGAGAGAGGGAGATGTTTGCATTGTGCATATTGTACAGTAGAGAAGAGTGTGAGCTGTAAAAACCCGTCTCTGTGTGTCACTGCGAGTGATCAGAGCCTCCTCTCTGTCTTTATACACATAACGATGTTATTTTTTTTTGTTTGTTTATGTTTCCATTTAGTATTCTGATATAAAAAAAACCCTGATGTTTATTTATTCTTCAGCACATCTGCACACATATTAAAATAATTATTACCTTATGAACATTTTGTCAATGTGCTGTGTGTGTACTGTTGAATCTCTCCTTACTTAGGTAATGTATAAGAACCACGACACCTTAGATTTCTTTTATTTAACTTATTTTTATATCAATTATTTATTGATCTATTTATTTTTGTGTAAAAAAAATATTCGCTCAAGCTTTCTGCTGTACAACGTCCACCTTCAGTGTGTTACAGTCTGCTAATAAGCTGAGTGTATACTTGTGCCTTGGGCATTACTGTGTGTGTGTGTGTGTGTGTGTGTGTGTGTGTGTGTGTGTGTGTGTGTGTGTGTGTGTGTGTGTGTGTGTGAGAGAGAGAGAGAGAGAGAGAGATAGAGAGAGAGAAAGAACTCCGCCTTCATTAGTTGGCATTAGTACACTTACCATTAGCATGTAGCATATGTAGCTTCCGCAGCAGGAAGTGAGTTAGTTTAGCTTTAAGCGCTTTTCTTATGACCATGAAACGCATTAAAACTGATGAATGTACGCCGAGCATTTATGAGCAGTTTAGTTCAGATCTTCTTTTGCCACGAGCTGTTTTGGCTTTTAGATGTTTACACAGAAGGAAATTCACCATCTTTTGAAACGCAGAAGAAACTTCTGTTCTGTTCAGGAACATTTTCATTTTAAGATTCTTCCCCAAAATCAAGGCCCAAACCATCCCATAATAATAAGACTTCTTGCTGGTGGCTGTTATATTAGATTTCTTTTTTTTTTTAAATACAGTGCTGTGTGTGTATAGTACCCATAATGCACTGCAGCATTAACACTTGAGAAACAGCTGCAGGTCAGAGTAACGAATGTGAGATTAGGAAGAGCGTGTAATGAAATAAAGCATTATACAGAACTGTTTACTAAAAAAAAGTCTTTATAACCTTTTGTCTAAGTTGTGTTGTTTCTCTTTCTCAGTTTATCCTGACCGATGTAGCATTAGCCTAGCAGCGGTGAGCGATGCACAGAAACACCGCGAGCACATTGCATTCTGGGATGACGTGTACGGCTTTAAGATGGCGTGCATGAAGAAGGCGGTGATTCCTGAAACCGTGGTGGAGGTTTTGAAACCTGAGACGGTCATCTCGGAGCCGAGTGTCATTCAGGTACGCTGGTTATATTTCATCAGCTATCGAATGCCTGTGCTTTCAGTGAATTACGCATTCCTTTGTCACATTGAGCTCATCCTGGACAAAAGACTTTAAGATTAGATAAATCTTTATTAATCCTGAGGGAAACTGCAGGTCAGCAGCAGCGCTGAATAACGTGAACACACAGGGAACAGGCGCGAAGCTGCTTAAGGGGAAAAAAAGATAAAAGTATACAATGTAAATATATAAATAAAATAAAGGTTTTGTCTGTACATCAGTCAAAGCACGCTCTTTCAGTGAGATCTTTACATTTACATCAACTGGAGAAGCCGAAACCCCAGAAAAAAAATCTGTATGTCTGTATGTCTGTCCAGCCAGATTTTGTTGCACCATCACACAAAACTGTCCGGAGAGAATTTACTGAGACTTTTGCAGTACTTGGATCTCTGCCTGAAGTTTAACCTGCACCATCAGTGAAATCTAAATGTGGAGTAAAAAAGAAATAACAGCGCTGAAGTGGTAGAAGTGAATTTTAACACACCGGAGTCGTTTTAAGACAAAACTTCATCTTTATCCGATCGCCTTTTTCCATTTCTCATCTGTGATTCTCTCTCCGATTACCGAACAAGGAGTGTATTTGTCTGACCACCAAAGAAGTACAACTGAGTGTAAACAAGGCGTCAGATACTCGACCTTACAGAATGTGATTTCTGTCTATTAATAAGTGAGACAGAGAGTTCTGCTGTACAGAGAGACACACACACATGTACGTGGCCTTCAACCTCAAATAATAATAATAATAATAATAATAATATCACTCATTACATTAAAGATCAGCAGATTATTTATAGCTTCAATCTTCTAACTAATCCTACAAACTCTTTACCCATCAATGACACGTACTAACGCTAGTTATAAAATAAGCCTAATATACAGAAGTTCTATATGTTTGTAGATGTGCAGAAATTGAATTGTGCAAAGTGATTACTTGTCTCAAGAAACAGTTTGTTTAAATAGAGTGCATACTGTGTGTAAGATTGTCCAGCTGCTGTGAGGATAAACATATATCCAGTGGCAGTTGACTCGTCATCAGCAACAAGGAGGTGGACAATAGCCCGGCCCTGCAGGGACTCGTTAAAGAGCCTAATGACTGCAGGTATTCACCGTCTCCCATAACGCTCCTTCGAGCAGCGAACCTGTCTCAGTCTGTTACTCATTGCGCTCTTTGGTTAAGAAAGCACCATGTGGGTGAGAGTTATTGTTAAATATCATCTGTATTTTTTTTTAAGTGTCCTTTGTTTGACCACTGTCTCTAGTGAGGCCAGTCTGATTGCCACGACTGAGCCATTTCTGACTAGCTTATTAAGCTTCTTGGCATCTCACACTATCTCACACTATCTCTCACACACACACACACCACAGCACCAGCACCGAGAAATGTTTGCCATTAAACCTTTATGTTTCGTGTCTAATAGGATTTTCTTTTTTTTTTATTTAAAAAACAAAAGAACATTGGGATTATTTTGATATAATTGTGATTGCAATTTAAACTGTAATATTAAATGTACCATTTTTTTTTATTCTAATGTATTTAGTGCTGGAGTAGCACACACGTTACAGTCAGACTAAGAGATGTTCTTAAAACCAAAATTAATTTGAGACTAAATTATACATACCAGTGCATTGTAATTTCAAGGATAAAGAATATTACTGAAATATACAGCTGAGTAATTGATGCATGCTGGGTGGGGACAGCTGGAGTAGGGCTGGTTTTATTAGCATCAGTTATAAATGACTAAATCTATTGACTGTTCAGATTTTTACACAGTTATAGGATATTTCACGCCCTGTATACTGTAGTTTTAATATATCTAGTTTTTAAATGATTACTTAAAACACTATACGTTCCACACTGAAAAACCTTCAACCTGAGTTGCCTTTACTGATCATCCAGTGATCTCCAATGAATGTTAAATGCAGAGCCTAGTGCTAAATGTGTCGGAAGCGTGAATGTAACGCTCCCTGCACAGAGGGTGTGGTGACAGGCGGTGAAGGCTCTCGTCATAGACGGAGAAAATCCATATACTCAGTCATTCTTCCTAAATACTTTCACACGTCAACATCCTGCCACATTAGTAAGGTCAAGACTCACTTGTCAGTCAATGCAGGTCTGTTCCCTGCTCTATTCTACTCTAATACCATCAGCTTTAATTTTTACCCCCCAACAGATTTTTGAATGTTGTATGTAATAGAATTATACATGCTTTGTTGGGTTACATGCACTTACCTGCTCGAGAATTAGGAGAAGCAGTGAGACGTAGCATGCCTGTAAACCAATACCTGCATATTACTGCTACAGATATTTTCAAATATGCTAACATTTATTATATATTAATTATATTATGTATAAAAACATTTCCTGTAATAAATCCACATTAATAATAATAAATATAGTTGCAAGCAACGATGAGCCTTTAACCTATTCAGGCATCCTAATGGCAGCAGATTCCAACCTGTCTGTCAAGTTTCATGAGTTTTTGAGCATGTTAAAAAAAAGGTGGACATTTTTTTTTATCCTTAGGAGAACAAGAGGGTCCTGTGCACCCTATAGTGCTCGGGCCCTAATAATAAAATAATAATGAAGAATAAGAATGATCTACAAACAATTAAGAAAACTCAAATAAATGAGCAAACCAAAACAAAAATATTTCTGGATCAGAACATCAAACTACTAAAATGGGTCTTCACTAAAATCGCAGTGACCTACCCTATGAGTATAACGGACATTACCAAGCATCATTGTTGGAGAGGTATAGGATACTCCTGAAGCAACAAGAAAAAAATCATTAGGCCCAAGCAAGGATTTTCTTGTAGACATGTCCACGTAAATATCAATCAATTCCCAAGAGCAGCGCGAATAGACTGCAGTAAACGTGACCCTGACAACTTTGTCCAGGCCATGAAGCTAAAGGTAAAGACAAGAGCTAGGAGACTGCGAAGGTACAAAGGTCAAAGTTAGCATTTTTACCACATTTCTACGGGCTTGTGGGCAAACAGCAGGAAGTCGTATCTCAACGCTCTTTTGAATCAATCCAGACAAGTCATACAAAACATTGAGGCAACTTGGATCAGCGATGAGGAAAAAGGCAAACCAGCAAGTAAAACCTTAAGCTTGGAGTTAACTTACTCCTCATGACCTGGTTAAAGCCATCGAGAAGCCAGACTTGAATGCCACTAGCTCAGACGTGTTCCAAAACTTCTGGATCACATTTTTCAGTGACCTGCACCAAGAGTCACTTTTTTTAATTGAAACATTTTCTGAAATCAACACAGAAAACACAGTCAAAATTATAAATACATTTACCTAGATTATTAATTCAGTTTTGCTGAGCCCAAGGCCTCCTAACTTCCTGTTAGTGATGATGGATTCCAGCTGTGGGACTGACCAATGCACAGTACAATGAGAACGTCCAAGGAGCTCAGAGCTCAGGAGCTCAGGTCTGAGAAAGAAGACAGTAGAAGTCAGGAACGTCTCTCAGAACTATTTCTATACAACTGCAGATTTCAAGATGGATTCATTCAAACCATTGTACACACTGTAAGTACAAGTTATTGGAAAGTAGAGCCTCTTTGCCAATTTGTAAAAAGAACACTGTCTCCCTCAGCTCAAAGAAAATTGGTTCTGATGGAACCCGGGAACCACCAAGAATGTGCTGCAATGACCTGGGAGGTGCTGGAACACCAGGGTCACTGTTTCCATTCAAGCCAGTTCACCATGGACTGAACGGATGGAGTCCAAGAAAGAAGACCCTGCTCTACAATCCAGATCTTCAAGCTCAAATAAAGTTTGCAGCTGAGCACATGGACAAAGAAAAATGATTTTGGAGGAAAGGTTTACCGGAGGAGTGTTTGGAGGAGTAAGGATGTAGCTTTCAACCCTAAGAATACTGTAGCAGCTGTTAAGCAAGGTGGTAAAGGAGGTGTAGCTGCCCTTCGGTATCGAGAAAAAACGAGAAAAAACAGAGTGCTTCTGACGGGTCCTTATCTCTCTTTTATTTCGCTCGTGCAGAGCGCCATTGAGCTTTACTTGCGTAGCACTGTGAAACTACACAAAGAAACAATCAAATGAATATCATAAATAGAGTGCACATTTACAAAGAAAATAATTAACAATAAATTAATAAGGACAGATTGAAACAACTTATTAACAAGTAGAGCTCACGACATACAAAACGATCTCATATAACTTCGCAATAAAGTACAAAATGCAACACATATCAGTTTCACATACCTCGCTCCGCTTTACCAAAGGGTACTAAGTGCAAATTAAGCTGAACAAAAGCTGCATTCATCAAGAAACTAACTTTTTCTCCATGTGCTTCGGAGGAATATGAATCTTCACGCTTCTCCCTGATTACCTGACTACTTTTCATTACCGCCCCCTTCACAGCATAATGCACGTAACACGTACAATGAATTTAAAGAGACACAACCATTTTGCGGTCATTTACAGGAGGAGAAAAACATAAGAATTCTCCAGTAGAACCTCAAATAATCAGCGAGATTGTTAAAACCTACATCAATGGATAAAGCAAGATAACTTTAAGCTTTTGGTGCCCAAACCTTACTGAACTTGTGTGGACCATGTTTAATATTTGGGGCTGTGTCAAATTTTGACTCTGCAAGAAGAATCTGACACTGGTGTGAATTAACTGCAAAAATGCATTTGAGAGCATCCTGCACAAGGATCTTTGAAGCCATAAGGATCTATTGAGCGAGTCCACCAGAGCAGTACCATCAAAAATGACAAGATAAGCATTAGCCGACAAATATTCCAAGGCGATTGTCTCCAACTCTTTCTGCATCCATCTATTCAGGCTCTTAAGCTGAATAGACAAGGTCTAGTATACAATCGACGAGAACAACAAAGCGGTCCATCTATTTTACATGGATTACCTTAAGACATTCAAGAGAGACAAGGAGCAGCTTTGACAGCCAGTGCACATTCTCAAGATTTTCAGTGACAAAAGGATGGAATTTGGCCTGGACAAATGGGCCACTCCAGGTTTACAGAGAGGAGTACAAGGCAAGAGTCAAAACATCCAGTTAAATGGAGGGTCTTCAGTCTAAAACCTTGAAAAAGGTTACAGATACAAGTATCTGGGCACCAACAAAGCATTGATCCATAGGATGTTAGTCATGTTACATAGGGTACTTTCATCAAATTCAAGTTGGGGGTCCTGTCTCCACACATGGCTTTAGAAGAAACCATTGGAATGGACAGAAGGACACGCAAACTGCTCATAATGGACAGTCATCACTACCCAAAAGCTGTTGTACATGACTTCTAAACGCCATTACTGTATGTAAAGAAATACCACTGCGGTCATGGACTCACTGAGTTTAACCAGCATGACACAGTGCCATTGTCAGCCTTCACAACTAAATTGAGCTAGGTCATGATAAGTTCATAATGATAGTGAAGAACCACAAAGCCAATAGAGGCGAATTCACTGAGACCAAGAGAGAGAATGAGATTCCCACGCTTCAATCCGATCGAGCATCTTTGGGATGAACTGGAACAGAGATTGTGAGCCAGACCTTCTCGTCTACCATCAGTGCCTGACCTCATAAATGCTCTACAGAATGAATGGGCACAAATTCCCACAGAAACACTCCACCATCTTATGGACAGCTTTGGAGTATATGTACAGTGGAACCTCGGATTGCAAGTAACGTGGTTTACGAGTGTTCCGCAAACCGAGCAAAGATTTTTTATAAATTTTTAATCAGAAACCGAGCAAGTATTAGTTTACGAGCGCCGAGTATCATGTATCACGCATGCGACTCTTATTTTGACACCGAGCGTCAGTCTTGCACTGCGGAATTGTGTGTAATCGTCTCCCCTGCTAGGTCTTAGTGCTCGTCTCTTACTTGCATACTCAACATCTTCCTTTCTCTTTCAACGTCTCTTATGTATGTGCGTGCGCGTAATTTGACACCGACACACACACGCACACAAACACCCTGACACGCGCAAAGACTCTCTCACCTTTTCACCCCATCCCCGGCTTCACAAACACACAGAAACTCTGCCCTGTCTCGATTCTTTTCAAAGGTTCATTTGTTTTGTTTTTGTTTTTTGTTTTTTTTTACTTTACCACAGTGATTCCCTTAGTATGCGCTCATGCCAGTGTCAGAGAGATTTCTTTTTTTCCGTTAAAACTGTGTTTCCGTTGTGTTTGTGTGTTTGTTGTGAAACTTAAAAAGTGATTCCCTTAGTATGCTCATGCCAGTGTTAGAGAGATTTCTTTTTTTTTCCTTTTAAAACAGTATTTCCGTTTCACCAACGGAAACACTCATCTGTCAGGATTTATTTGTACTTTTTTTAAAGGTAAAGTGCAGATTAATTTTTTTTTTCATTTTATAGATTTGTATTAATTATTTTTATGTATTTAATTTTTGGGGCTGTGTAATAATTTGAGTTTTCATTATTTCTTATGGGGAATGATGATTTGTTTTACCAGTGTTTTGGAACATGAGCCCACTTCCGGAACAAATTATGCTCGTAATCCAAGGTACCACTGTATTTGTATAAAATGTCATTACAGGTTTGGCATACACAAGTACTTTTTTCCATATAGTGTACATCCACTGGAACATTAGCATGGACCTGGGTGTTGAGGCACCAGACAGTACTATAAGCATGTAAACAACACAATTACACCATTTGGCAGAATCTGTTATTCTGTGATGAAAAGATGCAACTCTGCTTCCTTTTCCAAGAGGGTGAGACTGATGTTGTTGTTAAGTTGTTGCAGTCCAAGCAAACCTGTTGTCTAAACGATTTTAACAATTGTGTGGACTTTCAGATGTGAGCCCTCAGTACGATCACTTTTAATTTGTATTATAATACTTATAATTGTATTATAAGGTTAATATAGAGTGGCCTTCAGAATTATCAGCACCTTTCTCTATCCTGCACATTTGTTTACATCACCACCCTTATGATGTAAACAAATGTGTTAAGAACAAAAGAGAGTTTTTCATCATTTTTGTGTGGTCATTTTTTTTTGTGTGTGCAAAAAAAAAAAAAAAGATATTTCACAGGGTGCCAATAGTTTTGGAGGCTTATACTTATCATAATATAAAACTGCGCTGTGTACTGAGCAAGACAGTAATTTTTAGGCCATATTGTGTGTGTGTGTGTGTGTGTGTGTGTGTGTGTGTGTGTGTGTGTGTGTGTGTTTTCCAGACATTAGACTGCAATGTTGTCACTCTTCCTGAGTTGGAGTTTGCTGCTAATTTTACCCTGAAGATAACAGCAAACACATACTGCACAGTGAGTATCTAACACACACACACACATTCACACACACAGAGTAATCAAGGTTGTCAAGAGTGAAGATTAATTAGAGGACAGGAGATGGATGAGGCCTTTGATTGGCTGAGATGGGTCAGGTGACACCTGAATGATTGATAGATGACCTCGGTCCTTCCCACTCTGCCTGGTGAATTAGGTGTTTCACTTCACAGCTACTTTATTAACTGAACTTTTTGTGGCGTGTGTGTGTGTGTGTGAAAGAGACAAAAAACAATGAAACTACATTTTGTGAGACTAATTTTTCTTTTAGTTCCCGTTTCGGTGCGGTCACACGTGCACATCTCTAGCACACTGGTATCAGCTTTATAGATTAATCAATACACTGTTATTATCTCTTTCCCCACTTTTGGAGTTGTATGCCAGATGAAGTGGAGTTTGTAAACATCATTTCACTCTCTCGTTTTCTCTGTCTCTTTCTTTGCTGGGTTTGTTGCCACATGTTTTAATCTCTTGAACTAAATAACCGATAATAACCTGGACCTGGTGTTTCCTACACACTGCAGAATATACGGTGGTTGAAGTGGTTAAAGTGTAATAAGGGACGAGTGGAGCTCATCACTGTGGACTCGCACCTCCAGTGTGGGTTCCAGGGAGGGTTCAAGTTCTGCTCTCATGTTTGTGTGTGTGGGGACTTTGCCTGTTCTCCCTGTGCGTGATGGTTTCCTCCAGCTACTCCAGTTTCCTCCCACAGTCCAAAGACATGCAGATTAGCATAACTGGCATTCCCAAATTGCCCCCAGTGTATGAGTGAGTGTGTGCTCATGCTCTGCGATGAACTGGCAGGGTGTCGCCAGGACTGTCATTATACAGAATGAGAGAATGAATGATAAATTATATTAGTGTGATATATTGGGTTTTAAACACACTGTACTGTTGTTATACTGTATACAGTTAGAGTTATAAACCAGATGTTTACATACACTTTACCCAAATAAATTGAAACACTCTTTTTTTCTCACTATTCTATTTAAAGAATGTGAAATGTCAGAATAATACTACAGATAAAGATTCATTTCCGATTTAATTTTTTTCATCACATTGCCAGTGGCTCAGAAGTTTACACACACTTAATGTTGCCTTTAAATTGTTTAACTTTGGTCAGACGTTTCGCCTTCCAAAAGCTTCTTACTGGAATTTTCGATGTAACTGTAGTCAGGTTTGTAGACATCCTTGGTCACAAACACTTTTCCAGCTCTGTGCACAAATCTTTTATTGTATTGAGGTCAGGGCCGCACCAACACCTCTGCTTTGTCCTTAAGCCAACCTGCCACAACTTTGGCTGTACACTTGAGGTCATTGTCCATCTGGAAGACTCAATTGTGTCCAAGCTTTAACTTCCTGACTGATGTCTGGAGATGTTGCTTCAAAATATTATAAACATAATCTTCCTTCCTCATGATGCCATCGATTTTGTGAAGTGCACACTTGGGATGGTCTTCTTCAGCTTGCAAGCCTCCCCTTTTTTCTTCCAGACATTCTGATGGTCATGATGGTCAAACAGACCAGAGGACATTTCTCCAAAAAGTAAGACCTGTGTCTCCATGTGCAGCAGTAAACCATAGTCTGGCTTTTTTATGGCATTTTTGGAGCATTGGCTTCTTCCTTGCCTTCCAGGTTACGTCAATGTCAGTCTCGTCTTATTGGGTATATAGATACTTTTGTACCTGTTTTGTTACTGTTCTTCTGGGAATGATTTGTACTTTTTGTACCAAATTACGTGTCTCCTTCCTGACCACTATGATGGCTGCGTGATCACATAGTCTTTATATTTGCCTCATTATATGCAGTATATACTTGCAGTATTGTTTTTACAAATTAATGTGTGACCTTCAGGAATTTGAAAGGAATTTCCCAAGAACGGACCAGACATGTGAAGGTGCACAGTGCACAATTTTGCCATGATGTCAAAAAAGGAGACACAGAGTTTGAAGGAGGCCTTAAAATACATTCACAGGTACACCGCCAACTGAATCAAATGATGTCTATTAGCCTGTCAGAAGCTTCTAAAGCCATGACATCATATTCTGGTATTTTCCAAGCTGCACAGTCAACTGTGAATGTATGGAATCAGGGAGTCATGACGTATTGAATTACATAATCATCTATCCATAAACAATTATTGGAAAAATTACTTGTCATATATGAAATGGATGACCTGAATGACTTGGCAAAACTGTGGTTTGTTAATATGAAATCTGGAGTGGTTAAAAAAAATCTTGAATGTTCAATGACTTCAACCAAAGTGTACGTAAAATTTCGACTTCAACTGTACGTATATAATTGCATACAACTTTTTGTATTCTGTACAATTGTGTGCTTCAGACTTTGTGGAACGTTTTGGCTGTATACTGTATGTGCAAATGTGCACTTAAACCAACGTAAGAAAACTGACCTTCTACTAAATACACAACATTACACATTCTGTTCCCTGGTGTCCCCCTTCAGTAGGATAATGCACCCTGACACACTGCACACACGGTTCAGGAACGGTTTGAGGAACATGATGAAGAGGTGTTGACTCCACATCCAAATTCTCCAGATCTCAAACCACCTGAGTGTCTGTGGGACGTGCTGCAGAAACGAATCTGATCCATGTAGGCTCCACCTCACACATTGACAGGACTTAAAGGATCTGATACTGATGGCTCGGTGCCAGATGCCACACACACCTTTGGTGGTCTAGTGGAGTCCAGGCCTCGACGAGTTAAGGCTGTACACATACTCAGTGTTGGGCGGGTGGTCATAATGTTATGGCTGTTCAGTGTACAGTCAGCTGCATATATTTGTGGACAGTGACACAGTTGCGGTCTGTTCTTCTCTGTACTACTCTGAAACAGAAAGAAAGAAGCTGATTCTCACTTGAGCTTTCATATCGCTATAGCAAAGTCAAATGTTAGCCTGCTGGCTAGCTAAGGTCTGATGCATATGATGAAAGCTTAATGTAAGGCATTACTGCCTGACGTGATGGAAGCGTGACGAGCTGGGTATTGTTTGGAAACGCATGTGGATTTTTTTTGTTTACAGTAAGTCTCCTACATACGAACATTCTTGTTACAAACTTTTGAAGATACGTAGTTAGAACACATGTTTGGCATACATTGTCATGTGTGTGCCTCTGCAAGTGGTTGTGGTGTAGTCTACAGTGGTGTACAATCCAGGAGGTCCGAGAGCAAGCGTAAAAGCAGCGGTGATGAAGCTGGTACTGCTGAGAAACGGGAAGCAATAACGATGGAAGCAAAAGTGAAAACAATTGAGAGAATGGCGTGAGATGGCAGATGTTGCTCGTTCAGTTGTGTGAGTACTAGACAATGTTTGCTGGACTAAAGGACAAATTGGACTTGTGAACAAGCTCTCGCAGCCAAACATGTTCGCAGGATTAAATCATTCATCATTAATCATTTCAACAGTAAAAAAGACTCACCTTATTTTTGCATGATATTGGGATTTAAATTCATTAGCAGTTATGGGTTACTTGTAGCAACGACAGCAAAGTAAAGCATTTATTTTTCCTCCCAATGCAGCTCAACCAAAGAGGGCAAATGCACAGTCAGTCAGGCAACTTTAGCCCTGTGTACATGGGTACACTTGGCCGCTCAGATTCACTCAAATGCTGCAGAAATGTAAGACGGATAGACTGATAGTGTTTCACGGTACATATAGATAACAGCCCAAAACACATCGCAAAAGCAGCCCAAGCCAACGAACTGTAATGATCTTAAAGGGCGGAGTCAGTCACTCCAGCTTTTCACTTACTGAAGACTAAACTGAAGGCAGAAAGACACACATGCGCACACACACACACAGCAGGTGTAGGGTCTGCAGTAAAGCTAAGGCAAAGCATCTCAGGGAGGAAACTCAGCACATGTTCACGTCCATGAGATCCAGACTTCATGCATCACTCGTTCTAAAAAAGTATAATAATAATTCTTATGTTGATTATTGTTGGTTTGTCCGATTACTTTTGAGCCTATGAATATGGCAGGACTTTGTGAAAATGGTTGTAATTCCTGAAGAGTTAGCGCAGTATTCTTGTTAAACCACTTTTCAAAGCTGAGATCCGTGTATTTAGGCCAAAATCTAAACATTTTCACTGTCCAAAAACTTCTGGCCCTGTGTGTATCCGCCTGGCCCAGCTCACCCTGACTTCCTGCTGGCTGTGTGACGGGGCCACTTTTCTCCAACACGTCAAACAGATATTCAGCATAATTTTGGTACAGTGTCAAGCAGCAATAAACGGGATCGAAAACGACCTCGTGGCGTTAAAAAAAAAAAAAAAACCCTCCCTGATGATGGAGCGCGTGCTTTTATTCCTCCACCGACACTCCATTCATCACATCAGCCTGCCTAACCTTGCATTAAATGAACAGCACGGCAGCGCGCGCGCAGACTGGAGACAAATAACACGCGCCGTGCTCCGGAGTGTCGGTCAGCGGGAAGCGGTGCCCTCCACACACACACACACACGTGTTCATGTTATGAGATACCGCTCGTGTCGAATTATTTGAACCGATAGTCATAATAATCACTGGGTTTGAATTAACACAAGAAAGGGAGAAGCACAAAAACAAGAAATAAATGGATACAAAAGAACAAAAGCAAAGAGAAATAAAAATAAGACTTACAGAACAGAATCAGGAACAGGACAACAAAAAGTAAAAAAAAAAAAATGGGAAAGTTAAAAAAGGAAGAAAGAGTATAAGGAGTAGATGAGGAAAATGAAAGACAAGTAAAAAAGAAAAAAATTACAAAGACAAAAGGACCACGAGAGAGAGGGAGAGAGACCAAGAAGACAAAGAAAGTCTGATATAAATGCTATAAAGAACACCAGGGAGAGAGAGAGAGAGAGAACAAATATAGGAGAAAGAAGGATAGAACAAATGCAAAGAGAAAAGATGAGAACGATAGAACAGGATCAGAAACAGGACAATAAAAAGTTAAGGAGAGAAACAGAAAAATAAAGATAAAATAAAAAACAAAGCAAGTGTATAAGGAGTAGATGAATTATACAGAAAACAAAAGGAAAGACCAGAGGAAGAGGGAAAAACGACAGAATGACAGACAAAGAAAGCGAGAGACCAAAAAAACAAAGAATGTGATATAAATGCTATAAAGAAACCCAGAGAGAGAGAGAGAGCGCGCGCGCGCTGTAAAGTCACTCATTGTGTCCGCATTGTCTTTATTATTAGGCGCGTGAATGTTTGCGCTCGTGCCAGCGCGTGTAAGGACGCTTCCTCTCGAATTAAACCTTGTTTGTTCGCTACCAATGCGGCGGAACCTCACGGACAGAGGTGTGTGTGTGTGTGTTTAGGGGGCAGGGAGTGTGTGTGTGTGTGTGTGGAGGGGAGAGGGGGGTATCTGCGCACGCACGCACACACACACTGAGAGAGAGAGAGAGAGAGAGAGGGCGGTGTGGCCGAGCGTGACCGCTCTCACGCGCGAATAAAGCCCATCAAAAGCGCATTAGCCCCGTTAGCCCGCCCTCCTCCGCAGCACCCGCCGCATAATTGTATCTGGCTGCAGCACGCACTGCTCCGCCACGATAGCGCCGGAAAAGAGCGCGATGATGAATTGCTCCCCGCTCGGCGTTAGCCATGATGATAATTATTAATTTTCCCCGCGCTTGTCGTGTTGCTCGTGGGCTGGGCACGACAGCGCGCGCTCATTGCTTATCCTCGCCGCCTGTGAAGACCGGACACGTCTGATGAGAATAAAGGGGGAAAAAAGAAATAAAAACCCACTCGTGTCCTTTTTCTTTTTTTCTGTCTCGAGCTTTCTCCCCCTCTGCACTCGGACTCCTTTGTTAAGCTGAAGGCACACGTGACACTGCTGAGTATAATAATAATAATAATAATAAAGACTGGATCTTTGTGCTGTGGAAAATCATTTTAAACACCTCCTGCGTGTAAACTGTACGGGTAAACGGGTAATGAGTAAATTACACCTGAAATGGACGTTAATTCACGAGACATTTACTAGTTTAAGTTCTAAAATTCACTCGAGGCTGTGGAGGTGCACAAGTGTGTAAGTTTCAGCAGCTGCTCCCTGAGAGTCAGATGATAATCACTCATCTAATAAAACACCAATCTTCATTTGAAAACTCTGAGGTTTTTGTTGATGAGGAAGAGAGGGGAACGTTCTCCTGAGCTCTGATGGAGCGTCTGAGCAAATCGTCTTTAAGTCATTTTAATGTTTAATGCCGTCCTCTTCAGAATTAGGAAACTGTAGCTGAAAATGACTGTGCAGGGTCGAACCCTCATCATGTCACACAAATGTACAACACCGTCATACACACATGTGTGTAAACTAAATTTGTAATAACAACAGTAACAACAATAACAATATTGTCCATGTTTATGAAAATGTCATTACTCATATGAATTGTTGATATTCTCTGGACTGATGCACTCAAGTATAAAAGATTTTGTGAAAAGCTGTTCTTTGATTTCATAAAAGGCTGTTTACATCAGTTTCATAAAGGAATTTGATTTAATTTTCGTAAAGTCTGAGTAAATGTGTGTAAATGTGTGTACAGCTGTGTGTTACTTAACACTGCTGTGTCCTATCATTGTACAGTACTAAACATATCTGTGAGTGTGTTTGTGGTTTTGGGTTTAATTTGAGGAAGTGCTCATAAACTCTTCCTCGCAACGTCAGAATTCCAGAAGTGTGTGTGTGTGTGTGTGTGTGTGTGTGTGTGACTTGTGTGTGTGTCTGTGTGATTGTATATGCCTCCTGGGAGAGTTTAGCTGAACCGGATCATTTTGTTACTGCTGTTCCAACTGGGAATTCATTTTCTCATATGTTACAATTACAACGACTAAAAGAACGTGTGCGTGTGTGTGTGTGTGTGTGATAAAATGTATAGCCTCCAGCAAAGACTACTGGGACGCCTGAGCTAAAGCGGGTCACAGTCTCATCATGGGAATGCGACTCTGCACCACACACACACACACAGACACACACACAGCAGTTGCACACGAAAATTGCAGATGAAAGCAAAAATGGATAAAACAGGAAGAAATTGTGCTGTACATACAAATATGCAAAATTCACTTTCTTTGTCACGTGTTGGTGCACGGGTGTGTATTGTCAGATCAGCTATTAGCTTTATTAGTTACACTCACACACACAGCCAAACCCAAACGTATATGTATTAATGTATATTTACAGTCTGTACCAGCGGTATGAAGGCACACATTGCTTCTTTACTGTGAGAGAAAAGTGACTCTATCAATCTCTCTCTCTCTCTCTCTCTCTCTCTCTCTCACACACACACACACACACGTGGTAGTGAAGCAGAACTAATAGCTTTTAATTCTGACACAGCTGACAACACCACACCACACACACACACACACACACACACACACACACACACACACACACACACACACACACACACACACACACACACACAGCGACAGACACACAGACATGCATACACTCTCACACACAAAGAACACAATCAATGAGAGACAGAGCAGAAGAAAGGAATAGGTGATGAGATGAATGGGCTTAATTGCAAATTTTTGACCATCAATAAAGTCAGGACATTTTTATTAAAAAAGACTTTTAAACACTTTACTTTGACATGTCTCATTTTTTCAGTACAACATAAGATTAAACAAATAAATCTTAAAACTTTTTTTAATAAGCAGTATTTCATGAATGTAAATATCACATTTCAGTATTTTTGAATGTAATAAATATAGTGTGTTTATTTAGTTAGTTTTGCTCTTACATGCAGAGTAATATTTCTCTCTCTCTCTCTCTCTCTCTCTCTCTCTCTCTCTCTCTCTCTTTTCTCCCTCCAGGCTTTAGTGGGCTACTTTGATGTTTTTTTCGAACAGGACTGTACAAACAAGGTGAGTTTGCTTTAAACAGCAAACCTGCTACAGTTACACTCTCGTAATTTGCCTCTCGTAACTTTGAGTGTTTTTTTTTTCTTCCCCACATTCACACTATTTTCTAATCCACACTCCTACTGCTTACTATTGAATACTATTGGATAAAGAGGTATTTTAATCAGATTTAGAATTACTTTTGAGTTTCATTTATAAGGAATAACACACTTTGGTCCATGTTGTTATACAAAAACAATTCATGTTAATGAAGTAGATTGTTTTTATAAAACAGCCTGGTTTGCATTGCATTACTCTGCTTATACCCCAGCAGTTTGCCAACAGTTTCCAATTTTTATAACAATTAATTAATTGACTAAGCATTTTCTTATGCATTTTTGTCCATGTGAATGAGCTGATGACAATTTAGAACAAGACCATTAGTATAAACCCGTTGCTTGGGTCACAATCCCAACCAGAATCAGTTTTTTAATCAGAATATAAATCAGTTTGACCAAATTTGTTCAATTATAACGCTAAATTAGTTTTTCATCAGTTTGATTTGAATTCAAATCTATGTATGATAATCTGAACAGTTTTTATAATAAGCAGAATCATGAAATATTCTCAGTTCAGTTAGATTACCTTGAATCTGAATCACTTCTCATGAGAATCTGAATTTTTTAAAATCAGAATCTCAATCAATTTAATAATAATCTGAATCATTTTGTAACAGAATAAAAATCGTAATTTATCAGAATAATAATTAATTTGATCAAACTGTTTTTTTGTTTAAAGAATTCAAATTTTTACCAGAATCGGAATACATTTTATGAGACTCTAAATCAGGTTGTGTTGAATTTGAATCCATTGTTATTTTAATCAGAATCTGGATCAATTTAATCAGAATATGAATCAGTTTTTTTTTATTGGACTCTGAATTTATTGGATCAAAATCTGAATCTTTTTTATGAGAATCTAATTATTTTTTTATTAGAATCTGAATGCTTTTCTAATCAGAATTCTAATCTATTTGAGTCTTAATTAGTTTATATAATAATCTAAATCTTATTTAGATTATATCAGTATCTGAAACAGATTTGATCAGTATCTCAATCAGAAGTGGTTTAATGGCTTGTTATCTCTTATTCCAGGTGATGTTCTCTACATCTCCTCACTGCACTAAGACTCATTGGAAGCAGACAGTTTTCTTTCTGGAGAAGCCGATTCCTGTCCAGTCAGGTTTGTGAAACAATAATGATATGATAATGAACATCATGATTAATTTTTATACAGCTTTACAGAAACAAAAAAACAAACAAACAAACAAACAAACAAACAAAAAAAAAATATATATATATATATATATATATATATATATTTCAATCAGATTTTATCGGATTTCAAAGTAAAAAATAAAATTTATATTTCATCATGTTTTTTTAAATAATAATCTAAATCCGTTAGTTTTCAGTTAATTTCAGTGTACACAATAATTTACAGTGAGAGCAGAGGCCGTTCAGAGGAAGGACGGGAAAGTGGTGATTTACTCGATTATCCTTGAAACAAATTGATTCAGTCATAACTGAAAGAAACCTAAATAAACTGAGCGGAGTTTGAAACAGTTGCCCAAGAAACAGACACATGTGAATAGAATTGAAAAAAAAAATCTAAAAGTCAAGAGGCCTGGGTCTAAGGTGACAGAGGTTAAAGACTGGTCATGGTCACTCACTGGTCGCCTACTTTGATCAACTCCATCACATTTCACCTGATGTGTATCTCCTGTGGAAGCCCTCAGCAGCTCTACTACGGCACTGATGCACTGATGTGTCTCATATGACGGGTTGTCTCACAGATATGACATTTCTGATTGTGATGCATGGGAGTCGCTCTCACATCCGTTTATACATGCAGGAGGATCGAATGTGCGGAACAGCGCAACATTACACACAGATGTGAGTCGCTTATAGTTACAAAAGAGAACATTCAAGATGATTAAACCTGAGGAAAAAAAAACAGGATCATAATGTAACAACACAGTATAATGGGGTTACTGATGGCCTCTCAGGAACATTTTTTGCATCTTGGCAAGCGAGACCAGGGGAAAGGAGAGGCAGGAACAGAGAGGGGCGGACAACGAGGCGAAGTAATAACTGAGTAATGTAGAAAACTAAGACACAGGTAAAGCTGTTACGTCCCTGATGGTGTGTAGTGATTATTATTCTGAGAGAACAGTTCACACACGTGTCGGCCCCTCCAAACACCCCATTACACACACACACACACATACACACACACACACACACACACACACACACAAAACCATAGACACACACAGACATGTGCTCATCTAGCTAACAGATATACTCATTTATTTATCCTACAATTGGTTATTATATTAACCAATTATTATATTATATTATATAGATATAATATTAATGTTTAACAGTCTGGTTCATAAGTATTTGTGCACTGCGAATATTTTGTTTTTTAGTTTTTCCCCTCTGTGCGTCACCACAATGAATGTTATAAGCAAGCAATCGAGATATGAGTGCAAAGTACAGTCGTGGCCAAAAGTTTTGAGAATTACATGGAAAATGGAAAAGTTGCTGCTTAAGTTTTTATAATAACGATTTGCATATACTCCCGAATGTTATGAAGAGTGATCAGATGAATTGCATAGTCCTTCTATGCCATGAAATTTAACTTAATCCCAAAAAAAACTTTCCACTGCATTTCATTGCTGTCATTAAAGGACCTGCTGAGATCATTTCAGTAATCGTCTTGTTAACTCAGGTGAGAATGTTGACGAGCACAAGGCTGGAGATCATTTTGTCAGGCTGATTGGGTTAGAATGGCAGACTTGACATGTTAAAAGGAGGGTGATGCTTGAAATCATTGTTCTTTCATTGTTAACCATGGTGACCTGCAAAGAAACGCGTGCAGCCATCATTGCGTTGCATAAAAATGGCTTCTCAGGCAAGGATATTGTGGCTACTAAGATTGCACCTAAATCAACAATTTATAGGATCATGAAGAACTTGGAAAAAGGAAAGAGGTTCAATTCTTGTTAAGAAGGCTTCAGGGCGTCCAAGAAAGTCCAGCAAGCGCCAAAATCGTCTCCTAAAGAGGATTCAGTTGCGGGATCGGAGTGCCACCAGTGCAGAGCTGCTCAGGAATGGCAGCAGGCAGGTGTGAGCGCATCTGCACGCACAGTGAGGCCAAGACTTTTGGAAGATGGCAAGAAGGGCAGCAAAGAAGCCACTTCTCTCCAAAAAAAACATCAGGGACAGATTGATCTTCTGCAAAAAGTATGGCGAATGGACTGCTGAGGACTGGGGCAAAGTCATATTCTCGGATGAAGCCTCTTTCCGATTGTTTGGGGCATCTGGAAAAAGGCTTGTCTGGAGAAGAAAAGGTGAGCGCTACCATCAGTCCTGTGTCATGCCAACAGTAAAGCATCCCGAGACCATTCATGTGTGGGGTTGCTTCTCATCCAAGGGAGTGGGCTCACTCACAATTTTGTCCAAAAACACAGCCATGAATAAAGAATGGTATCAAAACCCCCTCCAACAGCAACTTCTTCCAACAATCCAACAACAGTTTGGTGAAGAACAATGCATTTTCCAGCATGATGGAGCACCGAGCCATAAGGCAAAAGTGAGAACTAAGTGGCTTGGGGACCAAAACGGTGAAATTTTGGGTCCATGGCCTGGAAACTCCCCAGATCTTAATCCCATTGAGAACTTGTGGTCAATCCTCAAAAGGCGGATGGACAAACAAAAACCCACTAATTCTGACAAACTCCAAGAAGTGATTATGAAAGAATGGGTTGCTATCAGTCAGGATTTGGCCCAGAAGTTGATTGAGAGCAGCCCAGTCGAATTGCAGAGGTCCTGAAAAAGAAGCGCCAACACTGCAAATACTGACTCTTGGCATAAATGTCATGTAATTGTCGATAAAAACCTTTGAAACGTATGAAGTGCTTGTAATTATATTTCAGTACATCACAGAAACGACTGAAACAAAGATCTAAAAGCAGTTTAGCAGCAAACTTTGTGAAAACTAATATTTGTGTCATTCTCAAAACTTTTCACCACGACTGTAGACTCCAAATAAATAAATCTCTGTCCAAATACCTATGGACCAGGTGGTATAAGTTTATAATAAGTTTACAGTTACTTTTAGCCTGATGGATAATATTTTCTTGAAACACCTCATGGCAGTCTTTCGTATCCTGCCACCAAATAACTGTGGAACATCATGTGATAATTGCCTTATTGTCTATAGTTTTCTTCTTCTCTGATATAACTATTTGAGTTTCCCCGATTGGTGGGACAATAAAGGTTTATCTTATCTAAAGTCGCTGGTACTGTATAGCCTGGATTGAATCAGATCGCTGTAGAGCATCATTACATATTTCTCAGCGTTTAGTTAGCTTAGCCTTAATACTTTTAATTCTTAGTGGTATATTTCATTAGCATAAAACATTACTTCATGCAGCTTACTTGTTTTGTTTTTTATTTTTAAATTAGCATATTTATCTCTAAAAGCATTTTTATTTCCCCTTAGAGTAGGTTTATCTAGTTTCTAGTGGCTCACAACGAGAGGAATAATCAGGCTTAAGGGGAAGTTTGTGTTCCCAGACAGAGCTGTGTGTGTGTGTGTGTGTGTGTGTGTGTGTGTGTGTGTGTGTGTGTGTGTGCGTGTGTGTGTGCGTGCACTCTTCTCAGCCAACTGTCCTGACTGATGATAAGTCTGTCTTATCGTAATAGGAATCGGGAAAATGTCATCTGATGTGCAGATGGATGAAGTTCCACTCTGAGATTATAAACGACATTTGGCCTGCGATAAAATTTCTGCTCGGTCGGCCATGTTTGTTTTGACTCTGCTGATAACGGCGTCGGATAAAGGGGTCGTGGGTTGTGCTTGGATGTTGCTGAATATTCCGGTAGGATAGATAAAGGTGTTGTGAATGCCTCGTCTTCCCGGTCCTCCGCTCTAGATTTTACAGCGAGATGTCTGATTAAATAAAATGTGATTTTGAAATCCATAATCCATCTTCTCCTCACCTCAGTGATGATTAATATAAACGTAGAAAATGCAAGATAGACCCTGGAGTGTATAAACATCTTTGTATCAGCTGATGTTTGATAGGTGTGTGTAGCAGTAGCCTTTTCCATCATTGCCGACACACACTCTTATCATCTGACGCTTGCTTCTAAGCATTATTGCTCTGCATTTTAAACTGAGCCAGTACTTGGTTTGGGATTGGTTTCAGCTGGAGATAAGACGAAACTGCTTCCCAGAATGCCTTAATAATGAAGAAAACACATTCATGTTACAGAAAATACACTTGTGAAGCCAGCTAAGCCAACGTACTGCGACACAGATGGCCACAACTGGCTAACGGAGCTGTGATTGACAATGAAGAAGGAGTAAGCCTCACCCACTCAGAGAGAGAGATATTTTAATTCAATTGTTATTTCCATAAAATCTTTCGATTGCCATCGTTCGTTACATAGAGAGAATGGATGCAACCAAAAAAAAGAGATGATGATAGAAATACATTTTGATCTGTATTTTGTAAAAGTGAACTGTTTGATTGACTAACTGTGAAACTTTGCGAAAAGTTACTCCAAGTGTTGCCGAATTAATATAAATTTTCTATTCTTTACTCAGCGTTCGCATCATTGTGTGTTTACACTGATCATCCATCTCAAAACATTAAGCCTGGTATTGTGTAGGCGCTCCTCCTGCCACCAAACAGCTCTGGCCCCTCGGGGCGTGACCGCACCTCGGGGGTCTAGGTGTGCTGTGGTGTCCGACACCAGGACGTTGGCAGCAGACCATTAAGTGCTGTAAATTGCAAGGTGGATCAAAGTGGATCAGCGCATGTCATTGGGGTTGACTGGACTGGAGCCCCATGGGAGCAACACCTTGACCTCCTGGGTCCCGTGCGCGCTGGGCTGTGGTGCACTGGGTGTTCCGGCGCCGTTCTATCATAGCCAGTATTGATTTTTTTCAGTGATTTGTGCTGCATTGGCCTTTCTGTGGGATCGGACCGGACCGGGCAGGCTGACCTTTGGTCCCCACGGGAATGGGTGAGTCCTGGGTGCCCCTGATCCTGTCACCAGTTTACTGGGGTATAACTGATGGTCAGTGCTGCTCACTTCAACTGTCATAGGGTTGAAAAAAAAATCCCCAGTGTTAAGGTTACTGAGAGGTAGAAGAAGAGGTGAAAAAAAAAACTAAAGTACTTATTTGTGCACTCAGTCACTAACTGCTTGGTTAATTCCAGTCCAGTAGCTCTAGTGTCCCCTTGTCTCACATCTCACCCTGTTTACACACTGATGGGAATTTAACAGCACAAGCTTGCCTTTCTTACAGCTCTCGCTAGATCTCACACACACACACACACACACACACACACACACACACACACACACACACACACAAAATGATTCCCATGTGGGCACACTTCACAAGAATGGTAAAGTCCTGAAAGTCGGCCCAAGGGTGTCTCGTATCTTACAGTGCCAGGTGTCCTAAAACTGCACTTGTACAACAGCAGCACCGCTTGCTTTATTGAGAGATACGACACTTCTGTTTTTCCATTGTTCAGACATTACGCTCAGGTTGGATCTGATACCGGTCCACAGGGTATACAGAGCTATCAGAAGGTAATCAGATCTGAGAGATCTCTCGATCGGTACCTGGTTCGTTCTCGTTGCCAGTGGCACTCAGACGCAGACTGTGCAGTATTTATATCAGACCTGAATTTGAAAGAAAGTCCCAACTGTCAAGCTTTTTCCCAAAGAAACAGCCTTTGTTTTATCCAAGGGTGTGAAGCACATCAGGGACTCATAAACTTTTACAACAGAACCAGGCATTTAGGACAAATAATGTCCTCCATCATCCTGCAGAAATAAACACAGGGTGCGTGTTTACTCTTTTTGCTGCAATGGGTCCATTATTGTCAAAATCAAAACTACACCACGGTTTAATTAGACAGTATCGTAGTCTACAGCCTGGTACAGACCTCATAAGCTTATGCAGAAATACGTATGAGTGTAACAGTTTAATGAACAGTGTGCCGTGTGCAGATTCAACAGGACTAACAGAACGCGCATCAAAATCACATAGCAGTCAGTCAGTCAGTCAGTCATATTAAACAGAACCAGAGCTGTGTATATAGAACTTTTAATACGATCTGAACACAATCTCTACAGAACCTGTGTGAGACGAGGAAGTGTAAATATACCAGGTGTGTGTTACACAGGATGCGAGAGGTACGGTACTACCCTAATATCGATGAAGTGGTCTGTTTACTGCTTTGACCCAATATTAGTGAGGAATGAGTCCTGTTAGAGACGTGCACTTCAGAGCACTAATGGGAAAGAAGGCAGCGTTATTTCCTATATTAACCAGACGCTGACAAACATCCTGCGAGAAAACCCTGGCAGAAACGCCTCGGTCTGAAGCTCTGTTAATTAAATCACCTTCATTTGTCATGCTTTAGTTTATTTACACGGATCATTAAGACTAAACAGGTTCCCGCGAGGGGCCGCATGTCTCCTGGACTAACCTGGACATCGGTGTGGCCAAAAGATCTTCCCATAATGTCCATAACCGTCTAGTGTTTCAGGACATCACAGTTTGCAGGTGGTGTTATTTATGCTGCAAAGAACATTCCACACTGCACTTCAGTTAAAACCCAACATTCTCAAATTTCCAGCTTCACTGCTTTCTTAGGCCGTGTTCATAAATCTGTGTGCAAAGTTCCACTGTTTAACGTTCTGCCAACGCATGCGTGTGGACGAGCTCACTGATTAACTCGGAGCACAGCTTGGAAACACAGTCTAGCTTAATGATGATACAGTCCTTATAGGCTTACTGATGGATGGAGGAAGCATCGTCTCCAGCGGCGTCTGGAAGGTTTTAACACCAAGTCCAGCCCCAGAGGTGTCCAGAAGGGAGTTTTGATGGGATTTGTCCTGGCACGCTCCACTGATCTGACTCTAATCTCCCTGAGTGGGATCTTGTGTAGTTACCTGACTTCATTTAGAATTGTTTTCTAATGAGCTACACTTCGCTGACTTCTTTAGCGGATTTCTTTTCACTGCTCTTTCACTAGTCGACATCCTCACTGTGAATGTATTGATTGACTCGTCTTTGTGTGATCCCTAGAAAGAACCAGGCCAAGTGAGCTTGACTCCTCAGAAATCTTGTCCAGTGCAGATTCTTGTAGGTGTAAGTTGGTGTAAGCTGGACTTGGATGAGTGGTAGGAAAAAAGGATGAGGGAGTTAAGAGTGATACTGTTATACTATTGTTTTTATTTTCTCCTTTTATTTTTATATATCTATTTATTTACTCCTGTTATTTGCTTCTGACTTATTCCTGAGCTTTGGTAAAAAAAAAAAAAAAGTAAATCTTTGTCCCGCCAGTGAGGCACCTTTAAATCTTGAATCTTAAGTCGAGGAGGTAATACATTTTTTTTAAAGAAACTTAAAAACTTTTAACATGGGGAGTGTGTAATCATAACGTACTATACAGTGTGCATGATTCTCCAGGGTAGGGAATAGGGAGTAAAGGTGGCATTCAGGACACAGCCCAGGAAACTGAAATACTCGCTTTGTACAAAATGCACACAACTGCAGCTGACATGATTCAGGGTTATTCCAGTTTAACATGAAATGAATAAAGGGTTACATTTATGTGTGTGTGTGTGCGTGTGTGTTTGTGTGTCTGTGTGTCAAGAACAGGAATGTTTTATAGCTCTTCGATTCTCATTATGGCCTCTGTCGCTCTTGGTTGGTTTTTCATGTGTTTAATGCAAATAACGTCATGATGGACGACTCCTTTTCCCCCCTTTCAATTCCATGCATGGGCAGCGTCCGGCTCACAGAGAGCCTAAAGATCCTCCAGAATTACTCTGTTTAATGAGATTTGGCTCATGGGAGGC
>QNUK01000623.1:125000-145000 GCA_013621035.1 Clarias magur | reverse complement strand
CTTCTCCTGAGACATTAGAATATAATATATGACTGTCCAATTGTCTTTAGGCCATCTTTCTCCATCTGTTTAAAATTCAGCTGCTGCACTGGAAAGTGCTGATGTTAGATTTATACTTCACTGATCAGCACTGCTGATGCTAAAACTCATTGTCGAACCACATAATAGATAGAAAAAATAAATTCTACAATAATGATAACTGCAGCATTTGAGGTGCTTATTAAAATGTTTTTCACACAAACATCTCACCTGCTGTTTATTTTTATATTCAGTGTCTGTTAGAGCTGGAATGATAAATGTCCAATATACCAGGGGAGTCTTATAATGTAAAATAAAATACACTTATTTTATAATATTCTTCCCACTTCAACTTGGTAGTGGTGGCAGTGTGTTGCCGTGTAGTCTGTATTAATCACAGTATATGGATTTTTTTGTGTGTTGCGATATATATATGTATATATACAGGCGATGCTGGCACTGCAAATTAATGCATGAACTTATTCTGATCTCCTTTAACATGTGATTAAGTGTTCAAGAACCTGGGCCCATATTCACAAAGCTTATTAAGCCTAATGCTCCTATTGATTCTTATAATTTGACAAAAATTTTTTTTTTAGAATTTCCCCTTAAATTTAGGACTAAATCTTAGTAAAGATAAAAATTATTCATGAAATGTCTTATCCCTAAAAACAGCACCTAAGGTAAAAATTGTTAAGAGTAGAGAGGAGGACTTTTAAGAGGATTAAGAATTTCTATAGCAGAGGACGAAATGTGGAAAGAAGAAATATTCTCCAAACACTGAACGCAAAGCTAAGAGTAAACACTGCTCTTCTGTCCAGTTTGGATTTGTTGTTGTTTTACTTCCTTGCATCTCTCTTGAATTGTTGACTACATACCATCCAAAAGTGTAACTTAATTAGTCTGTAATCATGTAAACTGGTGAAAGTTGAGCCATTTTGCTCCCATCGATCTGAAGTGGATCACAAATAATAAAATCAGTATGATAAATACATTTAAGAACTTAAATATAGCAACTACTGCGTGGAAATTGGATGTTTCAAAAGAAGACACATTTTCAACATTTGGCTGTTTTAACGAACTTTTAAGATCTTTAGCCTATAACAGAAGTCGCCTGCATTCATAATTATCCAATTTCTTTATTTACAAACAGGATTTATGATTTCACTGTCTATTATCCTATTCTATTATCATATATTCTATTGTCATGAAGAGCACATTTCAAGATCTTTACACAGCTCAGAGGTTATTTTTTTATCAACCAATCACAGTCCTTGAATTGCTGCATCATCCCTAGCAACGGGCTCGACCACACCCCCTCACTAAGATAAAGGTTTTTGTACTGTCCTAGCTCAGAGTTGCTCTAAGAAGTTTTCTAATTCACTTTTAGTCCAAGACTCCCAGCTAGGACTTTTTCGGCTAAGATAGGAGCTCTCTAGGATAGGAGAGAATTCTAAGAAGCTTTGTGAATACGGGTCCTGATGTGCAGAGCGGAGAATGAAAAATTAATTACTTTATATTTACATTTATGTGCTATGCTGGAAAATTTTACATTGGCAGTTTTTTTTTCACATTATATAGTGTATAATCTGTGCCTAGTTCTGTTGAGGCTATTCTTGGTCCAATTATCAAGGCATTTCCTTTAATTCGTCACCTGTTTTGTCGAAAATTCCCAGGATATCAGCAGTTTATGAAATCCTCGAAACCAACATCCATGCCACAATAGAAGACACCGAGCTTGCTTGCACTTTTGCTATATTTGGATGTGAACGTTTTTGTAATTTGGACCTTGATTTTCTGTCATTGATTCATTGAGTCATTGATTAGATAACTGGATGAATGTGCAGATGTTACTAATTAAGTGTAAGTGTATAGCCTTTTTTCCCTGGAGAAATCTGGACATGCTAAATCCTGACACTCACTCATTGTTTATACTGCTTTATCCTGTATACAGGGTCCTGGGGGTCCTGGAGCCTAACCCAGGAGACTTGGGGTATGAGGCAAGGTATACCCTGGAACTGGACAGGGTACCAATCCATCGCAGGGCACACACATATTCACACACTACAGGCAATTTGGGACTTCCAATTAGCCTAATTTGCATGGATTTGGACTGTGGGAGGAAACCAGATTCCTGGGGGGAAACCCACCAAGCACGGGGAGAACATGCAACCTTGCACACAGAGGCGGGAATCGAACCCAAACCCTGGAGGTGCAAGGCGACAGTGCTAATCACTACACCATCTCCCGCCTAAATCTTGAAAAACACTTTTTTAAACCTAATGATTATGCAGAAAACTTACATACTTAAACAATGGTAAATATTGTTTTTTGCATAGTTTGGATTTGTAACTTAAAGAAGTGTAGATTTGTGTACAATATTCTGTACCTACATAATCTGCACCTCATCAGCTCACCTGGACCTTTGTAGAAGGATCACGCAGTAACAATTCCATAATCAATACCGCTATAACACAACAACACCCATCATAATCATGTTGTACAGGTAAAGTTTCTCTTTCTATTTTAAATGTTTAACGTTTGTATTTGTGTTGGATTCATGCGATTAGTTAGCCTGCGCTTAGTTGTTGTGTCTCACTGCCTGTTCGATATCATCCTCTTATCTCATAAGGAATGAAGGGGTAATGTGACGAATTATATTGGCCTAGTGTGTAATTAATGACCAACTGATCACTGAGATTATTACCTCATTTTAATGAGGGTTGGCGTCCCCCAAAAGGATTTTTTTCCCCTTAAAGTGTTCAATGATTTATTTCAGATTAGATTATCGCCCAGCTAGTTTGATTAAATTAGCGTGCTTCTGGATTAATCCTTTTCCCCTTTGTTTTGTGTTCAGAATGCAGTACTAATACTATAGACTAGAAATCACACAAATATAGTGGTTTTATCTTGAGGATTGTGAAATCACATATTCATGGGTCATGTTTTGCTGTGGTTATGTTCCTGACACACAAATGCTCATTCACTAACAAACCATCTCAATACATTCCAGACAAGATCTGAGTAATGACACGTAATTAGTAACAGTCACACAACTAGCTCGGACTTGCTTATGTCTGCTTGTGTGTAAGTAACTGAAGCTAACATTGTAGAAGTGTGTCGATTACTGTAGACATGTAGTGTATGTTTAATTCCATAGCATGCTTCCGTTTTATCTCCAGCCAGCATTCATCACCATTAGCTCATAAATAATAAATACATTTGTCAGTCGTCAAGAGCCCCCTATTGGTCTGGTGCCCCATGCAGTTGCCTGCCTGACTGGTTGACAAACAGTGTTCTCCGAATGCCCCTGTGGAAGCCACAAAGCCAGCCATTAAGACTTGATGTGTTAAGATTGGAGTGAAAGAACTTGAACGTTCCTGATCTCAACCCCACTGAATGCCAACTATGCACAAAGCTTCCTCACAGGACACCAGTCTAGCCTCACTGATCCTCGTATGGGTGAACAGGCAAACTCCCACAACCCCTGCTCTAAACTCTAATGGTAAGTCTGGCAGAAGTGTGGAGGTTACTATAGTAAAAACACCGCAGACTGTGAATCTGAAACTATACATATTTGACCACATATTGTAATTTACAGAGGATTATTATCAATTACTATTATGTCAAAGTGATGGAAGTGATAATTAGACTAAAACTTGATGTAGTGACTGGTTGCTTCACAATCTTCATTTTACTTCACATTAAATAATTATGCCTCATTTTAAAGAAACATAAATAGACAAAAATAAGAACCTTGGGAGAAAAGTCTAGTGTACTTATACCCTTAGAGAGACATTTACTCCTGTTAGATGAGCATATCTCTCCAACATAATAGAGGACATCATCCTAGATTCTTATTTAATACAGTGGTTGCTGAACAACAAGTAGGAAGCTCAATTGCCAGCAGCATGTAATAGCAATTAGTTTTCCATGACACAGTTGATAGCACTGGCATATTGACTGACAGGACAGACATGTTGATTAGCTAGTTATGTAGAGACCAGTACAACCACATCACTAAGGTTAATAGAATCATTTAACTCAAACAGCCTGAAACATTTTCACTGGTTTCTTTTTAAAAACATTAATCCCTGACGCATTAGGCATTTTCTGGAGCAAAAACTACCCGAAGCATTTACATCTCTGTTAAATGTGATACACTCATTTTGAACCACTGATTACAAATCTGACCTTGACCCCTGTCAGCTTTCAAACTACAGACTAATATAAAATGTTCTTATTTAAATTGTAGATTATAAATGTCTTAGCAGCTTAGCAGGAAACTTTGGACAGAATTGTGTTTTCCTGTGTATTACTTGATCTCAGTGCAGCTTTTGATGCTCTGTAATACAATAAACAATAAATAATCACATCGGACCTTTATTATTATATTACCTTTTAACAAAATACAAACGAGAATTGAACAGAACATTTTGGGAATGGGGAAATAAAAGGGAAAAAAACAGTAATCTGGTTGATTGGTTTATATTCAGGGCATGTGACTGTGCTCAGAATTAATCACATTCAAACTCATTTAAAGTAATTATGATACACCTGCAATTATTATATGATTCAGATTAACCTTAAATAAAGACCTGCTGTTTCTTTAGTATTTTTTATTACATTTTCTTGGTTTAAATTGACTATCGAAGTACAGAATACTGAATTATTATAAGACACTGTGGTGAAAATGGATCACCAAAGAACAGACTGCCATTAGACATACAACAACATTACAGAGTGACAGGAATGTCTGGCCTGGAAGTAAGACAGCTTTTTTGCTTCTACAAAAAAATATTCCACGTGGACCCACATGTGGCAAAAGCTGTGTCTGAGACCAATCAAGAAATTTAATGCATAACCCTAAAAAATATGTTCGATACAAAATCAGGACAAATTATTCTACTCCCACACCTCACACCCTAGCACAAAAAAGCTTTGGTCTTCACGGTGGTACAGGAGCAGCATCATGTAATGGACCTGCTTCTTTTCAGCTGGGCCTGGGGCTTTTGTTAAGATTTTTGTTGAGAGAATCATGGACAGCTCCAAACACCAATATCCAGTGTGGCACAAAAGTCTGGATCGATCCAAGAATAAATTACAGCAAATGCTCAGCGTTACTGCCTCTAACTTTGCAGCACTTGTGTATTTGCTAAATGCTATTTCTTAATTTATATTTCTGTTTCTGATTGTTCTGACGTCCTGATTTAATGCATCCAGACCTAATGCCACTCAGATTCTTGTATTCTTGTAGGTATTATGACTCTCAACTCTCTTTCCATCATTTTGTGCCATAATCAACAGAGACCGTGTGGTGTGACATTTACATCAAAACAGCAGTTTTTAACTCAGAATTAATCTAATCATATTCATAAAAAATTTTATACAAAGTATAATCATGTTATTACAAGACAGATGAAATGAAAGATTAAAAAAAAAAAACACTTTTTAGACCAATACTAACTCAAAGAACAAATCCCAGTCAAAAAAATTAATAAATAAATGGCTTGAAAGATGATGATAGAATTTTTGTTTCTTTGTGTTTACTGAAGTGTTTCTATTCATTTCTCATTTGAATATTGTTGGTTTCTATATCACATTAAAGGTGGAAAAACACAACAGTGTTTATTATTTTATTTATTATTTATACATACATACATTCATGGATGAAGAGGAACACAGTCTGGGGAAGGAGTAAATGGGAGAAATACATAGTGGTAGTGTTAAAGGGATGAGTGGAGGGATGAATATAGGGGTATTAGAAGCATGACTGCGGGGACGGATGGAGGGATGGAGAAGCAGAAATCAATTACGGTTATTCTGTGTTGACAGTGTAATTAAAGGCGGAGTGGCTTTATCTCTGATTTACGACATGTACTGCCTGAGTGATTATCACCCTCACCACACACACACACACACACACACACACACACACACACACACACACACACACACACACACGTAATAAAGCACTAACACACAATGCCGCAATAGACCCAAAACCCACACAGGCGGTTGTATGACCAATTCAGTACTGATACACACAGATGGGAACACACACACACACACACACACACACAAGTTTAGACGCAGTGCTCTAAAGCACCTAGAGCCTACACACACCGCAGTTCGGGGAGGGGGACTGGAGCAGGATCTCACTCACACACACACACACACACACACACACACACACACACACACACACACACGCACACACGGCTGAATAACGCACAGGATGACGCACGGAGAATAAAGGAAGTTTACAGTGATGCGGGATTGTTACGTGCACACGTGATGTCCAGCGGGTCACACTTTACACCCCCATGCTCAGTTTCTAATATACAGTGAAAAGGGGCGGGGTTACTGCCCTGGGGTAAAACAGACATAATGCAGTAACTTCACAGCTCGCTTTCCATCATTTTGCGCCATAATCAAAAGAGACGGTGTGGTGTGACATTTACATAAAAACAGCAGTTTTTAAATCAGAATTAATATAATCTTCTTAATAATTTCTTATACAAAGTATAATCATAGTATTGCATAGTAACATAGTATTTATCATGGGGATAATATATCACCTGCTGTATATCATGCGAAAAGGACACATTTTGAAAATTGTACTGGTTAAAAATGGTAAATAAATAAAAAAAAAAAAATAAAAAAAAAACCTATTAGTAGGATTAATTGTTTTTTCATGTGATTCAAATATACATGAATATATTTCATGCCACCTTTAATTTTAACCTACTGTAATTCAGTTTTATATTATTCGTACACTCTTAAATATGTCGCCTATTTTACTATATATTAATATATATAATAATAATATTAATAATTATAATTATTATAATAATAATAACTTAATGCAAATTAACGTTGTCTTAAATGGTTTGGACATAACGCACAACTATTATTATTATTATTATTATTATTATTATTATTATTATTATTCATGCGTTTGCAATTTATTAATGTAAGTAGCTATCAGAGAAAATCGATGCAATTGTATTATTATTATTATTATTATTATTATTATTATTACATATCAAAGTTATAAATGTGTCACCTGCACACCGTCACACGTACGGCAGATGTGTGTAATTAGAGAATGGTGAGATTTGTGACGCGTTGTACATGGTACAGTGTTATATGTGGTCTTGTGCAGTTCCATCTCTCAGGCGTGTGTTTGATGGACAGTGTATGCGCAATGCAGAGGATATGGTTTATGTCTACAGCTGCCTCACTGAGATTTAAAAATAAATCGAGTGTGTGTTTTATTATAACGAATAAGGTACTAAAAGATTACACACCCGTACTGGAACTGCAGCTGTAATCCCAAAAATAACCTGGTCCGCTAAAGGCCTGTGGAAGCGTGCAGATAAAACAAAACAAAACCAAAAAAAAGTTTATATCACGATGCTGCATTGCTGTGAGTGTGCAGGCTGGCCATGATGCACCAGACAACCAGTTCGTCACCTATTTTCTATTTAATACTTAATACTGTGGTGAAGCGGAGAGAATGCCCTGCACACACTCTAACACCCCCCTCCGGGTATTTATGTCCCAGAGATCCAATTATATCCCTAAATGAGGGTTAAAGGTGCACTCCAGTCGGGTGATAAAGGTAAATGAGTGTGGAGCTAAAACAAAGAAAGTGCACTAGATGGAAGTTTATAAAAGGGTTCTGCAAAAGCCAGTGACACTATCGAGACCCGGAAGTGAGACACAAAAGAAATCAGCACTGATAAACGTGTCTGTGTGGCACTGTGTGGGTTTAATCAGCGGGCATGATGGGCATGGGCACGGTGCGCAATGCAGGGGTCTGTTTTAATGCTCACATGGTTTCATACCTGCTTTCCACGTTTCACCACATCCTTCACATAGGGGATACACCAAGGACTTAACTTAAAAGCAATAAAGGAAGAGATAAACGGTTATATATAAATAAATAATATTTAAACGGTTTATTTGTCAACAAACTGTCAAATAAAAAAGTCCAGTTCTAAAAGTTACCACTCCCCTCTAAAAAAACAAACAACAACAACAAAAAAAAGCACGCACTGCACGTGAGGGCTGATGATTTATCTTTAACTTCGTGCTGAAGGAAATGTGTGACGAGGTGAAGGGCACCTTGCTGTGCACTGACGCAAACCCACACACTTATAGAAAGCTTTGCACACTTTGCACAAACCAAATCCACTCCTGCCTGCCCGCCCGCGCGCTGCTGCTCCCCATCCGGCCGGCCTTTATTATTTATTTATTTTTATCCTCTCTCTCTCTCTCTCTCTCTCTCTCTCTCTCTCTCTCTCTCTCTCTCTCTCCGTGTCCGCATTCCTCCTGCACTGGTGCGCACATGGTAAGTAGAGCGCTGGTTTCTTCTGTTTCGTGCTGCTCATGGCATTCTGCTGTTATTTATTGTAGTGCTTTTATTTCGTTAAACATGCCAAATTAATTTTCAAACTTAAAGGTACATTTTATTACTTTCCCCTCCAGCTTTTGAAGAACTAACATTTTCTTTCTGCTTTTCATCAGAAATATTTACTCTTAGGTTTTCTTTCCATACAAAACAGTCAAATGCATGTTTTTTCGTTGTGTAAGTATCTTCTTTTTTTTTTTTTTTTTTTAGCTGTAATTATTTAACAGAAGTTCAGCTGAATGCCAGATACCTTGTAAGGAAAGTTTAAAATCCGCCTGCATTATGATGCGATCCGGTTCGGCCTCCTGGTCTTGTATTATTATTATTATTATTATTATTATTATTATTATTATGAAAATATTACATATATTTTCTTTTTTTTTGTTTCGTGGTGCATTAATGCCGATGGGGGGCGGGCGGGTGGGGGATGTGAGGAGAACCCCCGATCCTCGCGCGCTCGCGCTCCTGTGCTGCCCATAAAACGCAGCGCGCGCTGAGTGACAGCGGGGCAAATGGGGCGGAAAATTAAAGCATCTTTCGCTGAGGGGTAAAAAAAAAAAAAAACCGAGACGCGAGAGGAGCACGTGCTCAGAAAACGAGCTAAATATCGCAAACGATTGACATACAGACACACAGTGTATATATATATATATATATATATATATACTATTAAGAAAAAATCAGCCCTCCAGCCGAGGGAATATATTCTTCTTAATATTCCGTAGGAGTATTTATTACGATTGCAAACCAATATATTTGTAAATGTATAATATCACGCAGAGCAAACTGCAGGGAAGCCTGGTGGAGATAAAAATAAGGCAAAGGCTAAAAAAAGATCTATAAATGTGAATAAAAATAGTTTGAAATAATTTAAGCAAAAATTCGATTGCATTTTTATTATTATTATTATTGTTATTATTATGGAGTTTCAGTAAAAATTATTTAGTCTCTCAGTTTTACGTGAATTCTCTGAGCGCACGCACACACACAAGCACACACAAGCACACACACACACACAGAGCCCTGTCATTAACGGAGTATTTGCGCTTGACGCTTTTGCAGGATTTCTCCGACATGCAGAGGCAGCAGCACGAGGGCGCGGTCGGAGTTGCCCCTCGTGCTCCGGGGGACGCGGTTCAGTTGCCCCCTGATGTCACCGAGCGCAAAACCTTCTGCCCCGCGGAGAAGAAATCCGGAGAAACGGATTCCACCAAAGTGTACGGGACGTTTCCGAGCGGGGCCCCCGCTCCTCCTCCTGCTGCTCCTCCGGCTCCTGACCCTCATAAGGATGCCTCCGGGCAGTTTTTACCCCAAACGGATAAAGCCATGTCGCAGAATAACTGCCCCTCCTCCACGAAACAGGGCGCAATGGTGGTTCTGGGCACAGATGGCACTGCGTCTGTTCAGCTCAACCGGGTAAGTGGATGTCAAATTCACTTTTTGTTACTCAAAAGAGAGGCATTTATGGACAATTAAACCCGAATTAACCTCTTGGGGAGAGGGCTGGGCTAAAAGCATGTAGGGCGAGAACAAAGCTTTAGGGGCATTAGAGGTGGTAAGGCTACACCTGACAATCTGTTCTGTGCTGCTGGGGTGAGATCTGCCTCACAAACAATCCATGCAGTGTGGAATTAACACATTAATACCAACAGTGTTCACATCAGCATGAGTCAAAAAAAAAAAAAAGAAAAAAAAAGAAAAAGGGATGGATGTGACACTTCGACCCGCAGTGCTGAGGTGTGGGCAGCTCCACCTGCAGTCTGCTCATCAGGATCGATTTATTTTCTTCACCAAACTAAGGGCTGTGTAATGTAGATCCAATTAATACACACACTCATGGAGTAGAATTAACACAGAATTAGGAAAGTTCGCTTCACCTGGCAGTGTGTCCTGGAGTGCTGAGCTCAGCATGTGTGCAGGGCTGTTAGATCTGAATAGGAACAAAAAGATGGAGAGATAATGTCAGCTGTGTGCAGAGGAAAATAACCTGCAGTCTCACTTTTACACATGCGGTGCTGAAGGAAAAAACATTACAATAGTTCATTAATGAATACTTCAAACAAAATGATGAGATCAGCATTGAGACCATAAACACAGGGATACATTTTGTGTAAATTTAAGAGTTAAAAAAAAAAAAGACTCATTTTGTAAGTAATCGTCTACAGAACAACGCAAGCTATTATATGTGGTTACAATATACATGTCCAGTGTGATATGTACTGCTGAGGTCAGCACTTTAAGAGAAAATTCTCAGCTTTGTGTGGAGCCCAACTGACAGGAATGTACAGTAAATATGCCTTTTAAAATTATAATCGAGTTGCAAATTAACACCTACAGTGGTGCTTTACCTTTCTTCTTAGCGTTAGAGCGGTCAGTTACACCTGCAGTCTGTTCATCACTGCTGAGCTCAGCATCAGGGGAAAGAAAAAATCCCAGAGAGTGTTTATTTGCAGGACAGGAAATGCCCTGGGGTGAATTTGAACAATTACGATAACAAATTAATGTGTACAGTGGTACATTGTTAAGGTCATAACACTATTGCTGCAATCATTTCTATATTGCTGAAGTCAGCAAATGTACTAAAGAGAGAGAGAGAGAGAGAGAGAGAGAGAGAGAGAGAGAGAGCAGGAAAAAGGTCTTAATGTACAGAAATAGTTGTGTCCAGTATTGAATTAACACCTATAGCACAGACTAATACCACATTCAGAGTTGGCTCAACTGTGGTGTTAATTCTTGAATTAGTCAAAATTTTTAATCTGGCGTTTTATTGATTTCTGCTGAGCTCAGCACATGTACAGAAAAATCTCTCCTTTCCAGGACGATGTGATATGTTAATTTTATACAGAATGTACACATAGGGTATTAATTCAAACACATTTTAAATGTTAAAAGAACACAGAGTGTTTCATTCATTTTGCCTGCACTGAATCAAAGCTCACAGTGATGAATTAGCACCTGCAGTCTTAAACCCATTACGTTTCTCTGCATCACACTGATGCTGGCTCTCTATTTTCGAGATTTTACACATCATACATTAAAGCTAACATGTATGCTTGGTGTTTTCTTTTTTCCCTAGCCCTGTAGGACTTAGTAATTTTATTTTATATAGGTTTCCTTTTGTGTCCTGCGGTTAAGGTTAGGGTTAGATCAAGGTGGAACATAGCTTTAATTATCTGCATTAATAATTATGTCAGAGGAAAGCCCTGGAAGGCGTGTGTGTGGCCTTGGGGGATTATGATTCTTGAATATCTGGGCAACAGTTTTGTAATCCATTTGCTAGCACAGTGGTCCCACGGGGGCAGTTTATGGCAACACATATAACCCAGTGTTCCTAACTCTGCACTGCTGTTTTAATTCTGTATAAATACACTGCAGGTTTAATACTGTATACTGTAAATGCACTGCAGCTTTAATACTGCAGTGATGCACAGTACTATAACCTCAGTACTGCAGCCTCAACACTGCACAACTGTACAGTAAGTCTGAACAATTCCCTACTGTACCTCTGTACTGCAGGTTTAACATGGCAGGGTTGGACCATGGCTCAGTAACACAACACACTGCAATAGGTTTAACACTACATTAATATACTGCAGCTTTTATACAGAACTGCCAAAGCTTTAACACTGCACTTAATTACTGCACTTGTAAAATCGCATCATTGCACTGCATCTCTGTGGAACACTGCTAACACTGTGTCACTTGGTCAAAGCTGAAACACTGTACTGTACTGTAACTGTCCTGTAACAGCACTGCATGCTTTATAATGCACAGTACTTGTGTACAGAAGCCTTAACACTGCACTGCGGGCTCAACACTAAATTACAGTGCTGCAGTTTAGTGCACTGCGGTTTGGGACGGAGCCAACCAGTTGTGACGGTGCTTGTGTGACACTGCAGTATAATTACTATTGTCTTTTCACAGAGGAAAAAAAAAAACACTTGTGCTGTACACACACTTATTGTACACACAAACACACCAACAGCGGGGTATGAGTTGCAGTGTTTGATTTGCAGTGATGTGATTTGTAGTTGTGATAAATGAATCACAAACGAGTGAGTCATGAAAATAGTCAAATAACATGCTGCGTATTCATCTGTGATTCATAAAAGTTTGACAAAATTTCGGATAACGTGTGTGTGTCTGTTGGTACATAAAGTGAGTTCTGCTGGTGTGAGGTCTGTTTCTGTTTCTCCTGCGATATCTATTCATTTCGTGGATCTGCTTGTTTTCTCACTTTGTGTGCTTCATTCAGCTGGTCTTTAGTCATTGTGTGTCTATTTATTTCTGGCCTGACTCAAGTTTTTTTCTTTTCGCGCTTGTGTTGATGTGGTAAAATTCTAATAATGGCTTTGTACCATGTGGATGAGGTTGGTGAAGACCGGGATATAAATGTTTTGACATAGGATAAAGATGCTCAGTCAGAATATACTGTATTTGCATTGCCCGATAGAGCATCTTGTCTCGAAGTGGACGACTGGACAAACCAACGGCAGAATAATGTGTCACAGAGCATCGCAGGCCCACTGGACCCTTTCACTGTAGGGGTCACCTATTCAGACCTTTACCATTCTCCTGGAGTCCATTACATGTGCAGTGACCCACCTATTAAATATACTGCATTGTGACGGATGACTTATATATAACACCAAAATACTCCATGTTTTATTTTACTTTCATTGTTCCTTTCTGTTATTTTTAATTTCATTGTGGTTTATAAAAAAAAAAGAACCTTTTGCTAATGTTTGCAGATATCCTTTAAAACTACCATTTCTGCTACTTTACAACAGAGCTGGTGCACTGGACGCTGACCATTTTCTAAAGACTGCTTGCTGCATTAGGGTTGTTTCTCATGGTAACCCTTGAAACCTGTGTGGAACATCAGCTTTTTTTTTTTAGTTCAGCTTACTTACTGTTGTTGGTCCCTGATCTGGCCTCCATGTTCCTCTCAAAGTCCTTCCAGGCTTTCATAAGGTTGCCAGATTGGTATTTGCCCTTTAAAAACGTGCTTGAATGACAACCCTCGTATGTTTGTGAACCCAATCTTATTACCACTGTGGATCTTGGCTCAATCTGCTGGCACAATGATACATAACATATTGTGACCAAACTCTCCCACTGAATGCTGATCATTGCAGGTATTTTCCGAGCGCCCATTCGAGTCTCTCATTTTGAGATAATGTGTGATTAACCATGACCTTTTACTAAGAGAAGAATCTTTTTTTTCTTTCTGTTTGTTTTACAGTTTCTTGCAGAAAATAGTCTTGAAGATAAACACAACTTTCCACATTTTTGTTGAATTTGATGAAATGTTCTCTTGAGTTTGTGAGAATGTTAGAGAATTATGATGATGACAGCAAGGTGGCACAGCTGTCTCTCAGACCTGAACTTGTCCTGCTTGTCTCCATTGGGTTTGGGTTCAAAAACATGCCAGGATGTGGATTGTGTGTATGGTTCCCTCTGATGGACTGGTGTCTGATTCAAGGTGTAATTCCAACTTCATGCATCCTGTTTCTGGGATTGGCTTCCAGAGCCACCCTGACCCTGGCAAGGAAAAAAACAGTTACTAATGAATGAATGAAAAAATTAATGATGAGAAATGGTAACACATGGCTCAGTTATGTTTGGATTGAGTGACTGTGAAGATCATAGTACAGTGATCTACATCATTTTGCTCCAGATAAAACCATTTAGTAAGCCCTCATGTGGATCAGAATAAACCTGTTTCACTGTCGACAGTCACAGATCCATTGCTATAAAAAAGCTCTGTTTTCCTTCCAGGAGGAGCAAGATGATGATGAAGAAGGTGATGAGAATAAAGCGAGAGGAAACTGGTCTAATAAGCTGGACTTTATCCTCTCGATGGTTGGATATGCTGTGGGTTTAGGAAACGTGTGGAGGTTTCCCTATCTCGCATTTCAAAATGGAGGAGGTGAGAGAAACTATAAGTGAAACAACATGCAACAAAACAAAACCAGCGATCAGCTACAGTATAAATAAAATGTAGTTATACATAACACAATAGTGTGTAAAGTAAGAGTTCTACACATAAACATAAGCGGCCCATATGTATTGTGTTTATTTTTTAAATATTATCTCTACATAAAACTTACTTTAAAGTGAATGTCTCTAAACTTACTGTACATTAAAAAATCCTATGAATCTCTAATTAATTGACAAGATAATGTTGTTCATTCCTGTTTTAATAATAATATATATATGAAGGTGTGTGAAGGTGTCTTTCCCCTCAATGTGTCTGCAGCTGAATCACCTTTGGCATACTGTATTAGTTGCTATATTGAGTAATTATTTAACTTTTATTATATGATTATTTAGTAATAATATACTGTAGTTATTATTAATATCACCTTTTCATAATAGCTTGTGTGAACATAGATATATCAGTTCAACAGTGTCTACATGTGTGTGTGTGTGTGTGTGTGTGTGTGTGTGTGTGTGTGTGTGTGTGTGTGTGTGTGTGTGTGTGTGTGTGTGTTTGCCTTCGGTTTGCAGGTGCATTTTTGATTCCATACTTGATCATGCTGGGTCTTGCTGGAATTCCCATCTTCCTTCTGGAAGTTTCTTTGGGCCAGTTTGCCAGTCAAGGACCAGTTTCTGTATGGAAGGCTATTCCAGCTTTACAAGGTAAACTTACAACTTTAAACTTAACTTTTAGCTCACATTTTCACATTTAAACTTTGCATTCATGCTAGAATTTTCACGTTTTTAAGGTAAAATATTTTCAATTCACCCCCCCACGCGCTAGTCAATTTTATATCTAGTTTTTTTTATTTTTTTACTATAGTTTCTTTAGTCTTTCCTCAGAGTATTTAATAACCATTATGTTTTCTACAAAGCTGGTCAAACATCACTACGAAACATAACAGCAGTGCAGTAGTAACGTCTTATACAAAAGTTTGCTCTGAGTGCCACTACACTCACCTTTACATTAGCATTAATGTCAATTTACCCTTACATATATTTCTATGACAGTTAGGAACTCACAAGATTCTAATGTAGATCATCACAGTACATCATCACTGAGATGGTCATGTTGCTAAAATAAATACTATGCATCAGTTTCATGTCTCAGTCCGTGATGTGTTTGCCTGTTGGTCAGTAATGTGCTGTATCTTATCTCGTTTATTTATTTTAGGTTGCGGGATTGCCATGTTGATTATATCAGTCTTGATAGCCATATACTATAATATAATAATGTGCTGGACACTGTACTACCTGTTCGCTTCGTTCACTTCGTTGAAGGGCTTATTGCCATGGACTTACTGTACAAATGAATGGAACACAGCTGAGTGCAAAGACAAAGACATGCTGCAGCTGGGTAAGGACCAACGGTCTGTTTATCTGTCTGTCTATCTATCTATCTATATATCTATCTATCTATCTATCTATCTATCTATCTATCTATCTATCTATCTATATATCTATCTATCTATCTATCTATCTATCTATCTATCTATATATATATCTATCTATCTATCTATCTATCTATCTATCTATCTATCTATCTATCTATCTATCTATATATATATATCTGTCTATCTATTTATCTGTCTATCTATCTATCTATATATCTGTCTATCTATCTATCTATCTATCTATCTATCTATCTATCTATCTATCTATCTATCTATCTATCTATCTATATATCTGTCTATCTATCTATCTATATATCTATCTATCTATCTATCTATCTATCTATCTATCTATCTGTCTATCTATCTATCTATCTATCTATCTATCTATCTATCTATCTATCTATCTATCTGTCTATCTATCTATCTGTGTGAAACAATACAATAAATGCAGTTTAATTAATGCATATCCCTTTTCTGCTTAACAGAGTGTATTGTCTTGTCCATTCCAATATTCATTTTGTTTACATCCTCTCTTTCTCTCTCTATCTTTCCTCTATCACTCCAATTCATTACATATCCATAACGGCAGAATCTGTTCATTCTTGTTTTAATAATCTATTTAAGCGTGTTTTAGACAAACACCGACACAGGGAGTGGACAGCTTTAAGTAACAAAGGGCTAATAAAAGATTTTTTACACCCTCAACACTCTCCCCCTGAACAATGATGGAGCTCCTCCTCGCTGTAAGGCAAAATTGGGTCCTTGGCCAGGAGACTCCCCAGACCTTAATGAGAACTTGTGGTCTATCCTTAAGGGATGGGGGGACAAACAAATACCCACACATTCAGACAAGCTCCCAGCATTGTTGTGCTCCGCCTCCCGTCAGGGTGTGATTGACAGCGTGCCAGAGTGAATGGTGTCTAGAGAAAGATTGTCAACACTGCAAATATTAACTCTTGGCATAAACGTTATGTAATTATCAATAAAAGTCCTTGACACACATGAAATGCTTGTAATTATACTTAATAGTAACATCTGAGAAAAAGATCTCAAAACACTGAAACAGCAGACTTTGTGAAAATTAATATTGGTGTCATTCTCAAAACTTTTGGCCACAGCTGTAGAAAAACACAAAAACAAAATGCAAATATTATTAATAAATAAGACAATATAATAGTAACTAAATGAGCTATGACGTGAAAGAGCGAGTTTGATGTTTTTAGTGCATTCAGCAATAAAAGCTGCTTACTGGAAAGAAAAAGCTGCAGTGAGAGTCACACGCACTCTAGCGGTCATTTGGAAAACGACATCTCATAAACAGTGCCATCTGTTGTCCACCTGGAGAATTGCACCTAAGCCCGCTTACTCTGCAGCTTTACTTCGTGCTGCGATGTATTTGGGGTTAATAATTACATTCTTTATTTTAAAGATCAAAGATTATAAGTTGACTACAGATGGCAATAGGAGCCCATGGAGCACTTTTTGATAGAAACCTTCTGGAATGCAGTGACTTACATTTGAAAATGTGGATTAATCATTTTTTATGCTGATAATATCGTCGATTTGGTCATAAAACACGCTCAGAAATGGATAAAACAGTATTTAGTATAAAAACAAAGGTTCTGGTGATAATCACACACTTTTACACAGTGTGAGAGGTCATTCAGGATATTCTCCATATATTCTGTCTGCCACAGGGGCGGATCTACCCGGGGTGGCCCGGGGTGGCAATTGTCACCCCAAGAAAAAGCCTCGCCACCCCATTTGCCACCCCAGCACTAGTGTCCTAGTGTTCTAAAAATAAAAGAGTTTTTTTTATTTATTTGACGTTCCAATCCAGATATCAGGTTCAAGTCAATCACACTTTATTTCATTTTTATAGGACAATGTAAAAATGTGCAACCTGTAAATGTGTATACACCGAATAAAAATAGCATTCCCTGAATCCACAAAAACTATGCAAGGATGCTTGCTTCAGTATTGCCACCCTTCATAATTTTAATGCCACCCCCTTGCCACCCCATGAATAATTTTCTAGATCCGCCCCTGGTCTGCCATTAAAACTTTTATTTGTAATTGACATTTGATCATTTAATAGTTGTAATCTGACAGTTTTTTTTTGTTTGTTTGTTTTTTTGCTAAAGCATTGTTAAATATTATACTGTAGTGATGTGTTGATCTGATATTCTGGGTAAATCTAAATCAGTAAAGCCATAGGGTGAGATATTTTAATAAGCTGCTAAACTAGTGTTACTGGAGGTTTTGCTCCATTTCCTGAAGACGCTGAACGCTTCACTACACCCTGAGGATGAGTTACATGGATTGAAAGTAGCATCCTTCTGTAGAGCCGTTTTATTTCTTATATAAGAAATTATTCACTTATTACTTGATAGCCGGTGTTAGCTAGTTAGTTTGTCGGTTAGTTTGGTTGAGTATAACCTTTTATCAAAACAGCAGAAATGAAAAGACCAACAGATGGACTCACAACTCCAAGTGTGTAAGTAATAAGCCCACTTTATAGTTAGAGTTTTATCATTAGTAAACATATTGTTAACATGATTTATATTGAGCAATAACTTTTCCACTTAGCTCCTCCCTTTTTATTCAAAGTAAAAGTACTTATTGGTCGCGTTAAAAATGTCGATTGTGAAAGGCCATTGGAAGTATTGTTGAGTTTGGAACGGCCATAGACGTGTCTGTGGTAAGTCTTCACCCTCCCACACGCCCTATATACTGATTTATACCCTGCTTTGTCTCCTCCAGAATAAAATGTGGCCTAAATAACAGAACTGAACAACACTGCATATTTTCCCCTCTAATATCAAAGTGACAGGCGTTTGATTTCTTTTAGCCAGACTTCATACAGTATATCTGCTTTTCCTGTCTATCAGATTCCTGCATCCTTCGAGACAGAAACATCACCTCCATTAAAAACAGCACATTTTGTTTGTCTGCAAACGCCGCTGGGAGTTTAAGCAAGCTGCTCAATCTCACCGCGGATAACAGAACCTACGTCAGCCCCAGTGAAGAATACTTCAAGTGAGCGACCGTTAAAGTATTTTATATTTTAAAATGTTTAAAAAGGAGAAAGTTCCAGAAGTACTCATGTTTAAATGAAATTTAATGGCTGTAGTGATTTCTCAAAATTGCGAGTTTCTGAAAATGAGAGAGTGTGCTGAAATTGTCATATATATATATATTTTTATTTTTTTTCTCTTGTTAGATATAATGTGTTGCACATTTCCAAAGGGATTGAGTACCCAGGAGATATCCGCTGGCCCCTGGCCGCTTGCCTCTTTCTGGCATGGCTCATTGTGTATGCTTCCCTGGCTAAAGGAATCAAGTCATCAGGCAAGGTAAAACAGCAAGCTAATGAATTCTCTTTAAAACTTCCATCGGCCTCTATTTCCAATTCATTACTTTCTCTTTACAGGCAGTCTTCATTACTGTGAGATTAGCATTGTGCCAGAGTGGTCTTTTTTTTTTTTTTGTGGGACAGAGTGGGACTTTTCAGTATGTGTATACTGCCCCCCCGTGTCCATTAGGTGTCGATGCAGTGAATAATAATGAATAATTCCTACAGTTTCATAATTACAATGAAAATATTATTTGTGACCTACCACGCTAAAACAACTGATTGAGACCTTAAAAGGAAAGATGAAATAGTATACAGTAAGAAGATGTAGAAGAGAAGAATTGCAGTAAGAAAAGAATGTAAAATTAAAAATTCAGTCAGTTATAATCAAATAAAATACAATTTAAAATAGTAATATATAAAGATTTCAACCCATGTAGGAGAGTTTTTCTCTTTTGGGAAATAAGCTATTTCACACTAATTTGAAAAGTTTAGAGACACGGCTACACAGGCACGGCATGTTCTACACACAGACGTGTAGCATAAAATCATTGACTCTGCACCAGATTTGTATGAATTTGTTGTTCCAGTGTTATTGAACAGCACACGTCCTGTTGGGAGGAGATTTTCTCTCTTTTTATGTTGACCAGCAACATAAAAACTTTTACTCTCCCTCCTTTCTTATGCTCGTGGGCCATCTGTGGACATCAGGATATAAAGTGCTGATGCTCTGCTCTTGACACTTCAGCCACCGCATGAGGACTGTGCTGCTTATTTATTGTTTTTCTCTTGTAATTTGCTGGTGAATAAAGAGGCTTTATATCTTTTTTGT
>QNUK01000623.1:115000-120000 GCA_013621035.1 Clarias magur | reverse complement strand
CTCAGACCGTACAGGACTCACTGAGGATGTTAAATATTAAAGTCCATGACAGCACAATTAGAAGACAACTGAACAAGTACGGTTTGTTGGGAAATATTACCAGGAGAACATATGTTACAAAAAGGACATGGACACATGACTGAGGTTCTTAGGACAAAACTGGATCTGAACAAACCACAAGGCTTCTGGAACAATGTCCTATGGACAGATGAGACCAAAGCGGAGTTGTTTAGCCTTAACGCCCAGCGCCACGTTTGCCGAAAACCAAACAGCATTTCAGTAGAAGCACCTCATGCCCCACTGTCAGGCACGGCGGTGTAGGGGTGATGATCAGGGCTTGTTTTTGCAGACACAGGATCTGAATCGACCTTGAACTCCTCCTGTATACCAGAGTATTGTAGAGACAGACATGTGTGAGGCCGTCTGTCTGACAGATAAAGCTTGGGAGACACTGGGTCATGCTACAGGACAGTGATCAGAAACACACCAGCACACCTACATCAGAGGGACTGAAACATAAAAGAATCAAGGTTTTGGAACGGTCTAGCCAACGTCCAAACCTTAACCCAACTGAGATGCTGTGACGTGACCTTAAAGGAGCCGCGAATAAGTGGACGTCCAAAAACCTCAATGAACTGAAGCAATATTATAAAGAAAAGTGGAATAAAATTCCCCCACAGGAAATTGCTGCTCTCTACAAGCTATTGGCCACATGTGTTTATTCTTTTGAGCTTTTTGTTAAATATAAAATGGTACAGTGACAAAAGAAGTTGTATTTGCCTAATACTAAGACCCACCATAATCAGGTGATTATTATTATGTTTCTTCAAATACACATTAAAAAACCCCCATGAAATTTAAAGAGGAGACACTAATTTTTACTTTACTTTTACACTTGACAGTAATGCATTCATTCTGCCATGTTCTGCCTGCTGGACCACGTAGCCTTAACCTTAGGGCACCATAGACGTATACAGAGCAAAAAGCATAATTAGTCCTTATTTAATCCCAAACGGAAGCTGTGGTCAGGGAGACTGTAGGACGGAGCACATGCACATGGGCTCAGTGGTGGCAACATGGTGCTGCATGGGCTTGAGCCCCCAACCAGAAATCCAGGAACCTACAGCCTTAACCGTTTGAGCCACCACTGCTACCCAACTGTGCCAGATCAGACGTTATACAGCACGTACTGTACTGTGATAGTGAGCTGTTATCAACTACTGGAGTTTCTAATAATCTTCAACAATTGTCTTTAAAAAGGTTTTGTGTACAACACTTTTACATTGTTCCAAAATGTTATGTGTACGATTCACTACAAATTATAATCTAAGGCATCTAATCATTAAACAATAAACATAATTTTTTAAATTAAAACACAACCACCATATTATTGATACTAAAGAACATACTCACACTGGCACAAACACAATGCAGGCGGATTTATCCACTGACACACACACACACACACACACACACACACACACACACACACACACACACACACACACACACACACACACACACAAAACATAGAATTAAAAGAGGTGGTACTGTACTAACTTTTGAACATGACAGTACTGGTAAAAGTGTCCACTAGGGGGCAGAAATGTGTATTTTACTGCAGAATGAGTGGAGAAGTGGATCAGGATTAGTTTGTCTGTTTTCTTCAGGTTTCCAATTTACAGCCATTTAAACTACACCAGTATTTTAGCTAACCGACATGAACTGAAGAACGTTTTTGGTTTCATATGTAGTTCTATTACTCTCCATAAATAAAGAATAACCGTTGGTGAGAGTGTCTATTGTGCCCGTGATCATGAGCGGCGCTCAGGCCAAAACCCAGGACATGGCTACATTTCTCTAAGGGATCTTTAAAAGGTGAAACTTTAAGCTATGTTATGATTCTGTCTGTACGGACGTCTTTATTAAAGAATTGTTGTTGTAACTTTATTAGTGAGATGAGGTTTTAGAATTTTTTGTGGCAAGTTTAGACTTGAGATGTTTAACACACCTTTTTTTCTATTATTGAGTTACTTTACCATGATGCTTTACATTCATCTGAAATTTTATGTAAATATAAGCATTAAATACTCTCTCTCTGTATGTGTGTGTGTGTGTGTGTGTGTGTGTGTGTGTGTGTGTGTGTGTGTGTTGTGTAGGTCCTGGAATTGCATTTGTGGTTTATCCAGAAGCTCTAACCAGACTGCCAATCTCTCCATTTTGGGCCATCATTTTCTTTCTCATGCTCCTCACGCTTGGACTGGATACCATGGTAACTAAGTGTGCACTGTGTGTGTGTGTGTGTGTGTGTGTGTGTGTGTGTGTGTGTGTGTGGGTCTGTGTGTGCGAGAGAGAGAGATGGACAAACTAAGAATGAAATGTGTTATGTTTACACGCACACACACACACACACACACACACACACACACACACACACACACACACACTCTCTCTCTTGTCTGCTCTACAGTTTGCAACCATCGAGACTATCGTGACGTCTGTAGCTGATGAGTTTCCCAAATATCTGCGCAAGCACAAGCCTGTCTTCACCCTCGTGTGCTGCGTGTCCTTCTACATCCTGGGCTTCCCGATGATAAATGAGGTTTGGAACATGACTTTAGAACTTACAGGAAAATGCACATTGTTGCATAATTTAAAATGCTTAAAAGGACATGCAGAAAGAACATGCTGAAAAATAAAATATTTTCCTTACCCTAGCCAAAAACTATTCGATCATCAAACCCTGCTTTAAATTTGCCTTACTGTACCAGGAAATGAATTTCTTATCAGGAAAATAAAGTCTGAGCAACTTTCCCTCTTCTAGTTTGATTTCAGTTGCTGCCTGTAAATTGCTTTGGACGTTTAAGGCTGTAAATGGTGTAGCTCTGACATGTCACGCTGAAGTCTATAGTGGCTCGGTCCACTCCGTTCTCTATTTAAGAGAGGAAAAAAACTTCATCTGATCATACTCTGTGTTTATACATGTTTATATGACTCTCAGATAGAGACAATGTGCACGCCTTATTTGCTTACACATAGTGAGAAAGCAGGGTGGCAAGGCTGGTAGCACTGGCATGAGGGTCCTGGGGTCTCCCTGTTCTCCCTGTGAATGTGTGGGCTTTTTCTATTTTATTCAGTTTCACTTCCTAAAAACATTCCAGTACATAGCTTGGGTAAAAAAACCACCAGGTGATTATATCCAGTGTGCAGTATACGGTATGTAATCCCACTGTAATCCTCCTGTAATCCTAATGTAATCTCACTCTAATCCCACTGTAATCCTCCTGTAGTCCTAATGTAATCCCACAGTAATCCCACTGTAATCCCACTGTAATCCTCCTGTAGTCCTAATGTAATCCCACAGTAATACCACTCTAATCCCACTGTAATCCCACAGTAATACCACTCTAATCCCACTCTAATCCCACTGTAATCCTCCTGTAGTCCTAATGTAATCCCACAGTAATACCACTGTAATCCCACTGTAATCCCACTGTAATCCTCATGTAATCCCACTGTAATCCTCATGTAATCCCACTGTAATCCTCCTGTAATCCTAATGTAATCCCACAGTAATACCACTGTAATCCCACTGTAATACTCATGTAATCCCACTGTAATCCTAATGTAATCCCACAGTAATCTCACTGTAATCCCACTGTAATCCTCCTGTAATCCTAATGTAATCCCACAATAATCTCACTGTAATCCCACTGTAATCCTCCTGTAATCCTAATGTAATCCCACTGTAATCCCACTCTAATCCTACTGTAATCCTTCTGTAATCCTAATGTAATCCCACTGTAATCCTACTGTAATCCTACTGTAATCCTACTGTAATCCCACTCTAATCCCACTCTAATCCTACTGTAATCCTACTGTAATCCCACTCTAATCCTACTGTAATCCCACTGTAATCCCACTGTAATCCTACTGTAATCCCACTCTAATCCCACTCTAATCCTACTGTAATCCCACTGTAATCCCACCGTAGTGTGGCAGGAATACTCTCCAGATTCACTGCAAACCTGAGCAAAGCAAAAGACTTACTGAAAGCTAATAAATAAGAACGCTGGAAAATGAAGCTCTAATCACCAGCTTTTTGTAAATTAGGCTGTAAACCAACCGCTGCTTCTGTTTAAAGTTCAAAGTCAGAAATGATTAAAAAAAATCTAATAATACAGTTAGAAACATGTATTTTGTCACATTTCCATTCATTTTGCTAGTCTTTAGTAAAATATGTATTTTATTGCATTGTGTGTGTGTGTGTGTGTGTGTGTGTGTGTGTGTGTGTTTCACCCCCTGCAGAGTGGCATGTACATGCTTCAGCTGGTCGATACCTACGCAGCCTCTTACTCTCTCGTCATTATCGCCATCTTTGAGCTGATTGGAGTTTCTTACATCTACGGTGAGTTCATCAGCTTCACTGTTCTGTGTGACGTTTTTGAATGAGTGGATGAATGAACGGGGAATTACCTTTTTATTGGTTACAAAATCCTGTATAAATGACAAGAACAAAAAATATAAGGGTTTTAAACATTCAAAATATTCCCATTAACCTCCTGTTCCGTTTCTTTATTATCACATTAAGACCTGATGCAAAGTGTGTGACTAACTGTACACTGAACAAACTGTGATACAGATACAGTATGTAGTAATACCCAACAGTATGGGTTATGGAAATATGGCTGGAACAACAACATCAGTCAAAAGTATAGTTTAGTTAATGTTGTTCATTTATTATTATTATCATTATCATTATTATTATTATTAGAAGTACTAATAGTAGTAATATTTACAAATTTACATTGGTTTTCTTTAACTCTTAGTATAGATGAATGATTAGTTTTAGTTACTTAAGTATTTACTTTTAATATTTTTCCCCCAGTGGTACCAGAGGGGCTCCGTACAAACGTAATCATGTTTAAATGCCCCACATCCAGCCACTGGGGTCACTGAGCACCTTTAGTGCCACGCTCAAGCCCAGATAACAGTGCGAG
>QNUK01000623.1:47500-110000 GCA_013621035.1 Clarias magur | reverse complement strand
TATATTTCTACAGTCACGTTTCTAGTGAGATAATAATGTGCCCTTCCTCACTGGAGGGTGAATCTGGAATATTCCAGCTCATATTTTTCTTTAATTTAAACACAGAAGAATTGTTCAACCAAAGTTGGTACTTTGGCCACTTGCTGTCAGCCAATAAAAATGAAGATACGTAGATCTAGTCCTGTACTGAAGACTATTAAGTAGCTAGATAGTAACCTGGTAGCTGAAACACTAGAACTAAACTAAACAGTGTACTAGAGCCTCTAAGGGGACGCGGGTATGCTAAAGACATGTGATGTCTACAGATATACTGTACTGTGGCTTTCACTTCATGTGGAGGTTGCGTGCTTTAATCAGTTCATATCTTACTGTGCACGCGTGACGTGACGTGTAGTCACACAGACAATAATAACGCTAATAACACTACACGGCCGACAGCCACAGACACACCCTGGGACGATTCGTGACATTTAAAGCCATGAGGAAAATGACCTTCTTCTACAACTCAGAGGTTTAATATATCTGTCTGTTTTTAAGTGAGATGTGTGTGTAATAGTGACCAATCAAAGTAATTCATTCTAAAGCGATCAAAGCTCATTGGCGTCACGGACATCTTTAGGTGCTTTGAGTGAAGTTGCTCGAAATGCTACAAACGCCGTCGCTGAGATGTTCGAGTGCGTCCGGATCCGCTGCATGCTTTCTCACACCGTGAAATGAACTTCGACTTGCAATCACGTCATTAGTATTGGCTCATCTAAAGATGAGGTGTCATGAGAAAAAAAGAAAAAAAAAACAAAACAAAACAAAAACAAACGAACTATGGTATATAATATATTATATATATATAATATATAATATATATATATATATATATATATATGGTATGTCTATGAATTGCTTTCAATATGTAGTAGCACAAAAACAATGTATGTGTGCGAGTGTGTGTTTGCGTGTGTCTCAAAGTGCAATCCTTAGTAACTCTCTTCCTAAATAGCCATGTGGTGTAAGCAGCCTGGGGAGGGAAAATACCCGACAGTCAGCGGAGCCTGAACATGGTGTACAAAAATTTCTGCTTTTTTCTCCCAAATACACACTTACAAAGTTGTTAAAAAAGCTTAAGGGTAACAGGACGGAAAGGCAAACTGCCTCTTTATATATTTATTACAGCATGTTATATAATATTATAATATTATATATACAGCGCTGTTGAAATATCGAACCCTTTACCGGCAGGCAGAAACAATAAAATATAGTTTGTTAAAATCAGATTTAGCTTCCTGGGGCATGTTGCTGTTATGGCATGTACTGTCCTGTGTGTTAATATGTCTAGACGTGTGTCTTTAAGAAAGCGGAGCACAGCGTAGGTGGAATAATGTCCCTGAGAATGCAGTGTAAAATGATTTTATTGAAAAATAAATAAGATATTAGTATGTTTCATACTAATATTTTATTTATTTTCAATAAAATCATTTCATATATTATTTTCAACCCTGAGATGAAAATACAGAAAAGTTTCAATTAGACAGTAATGACCAGATTGATCTGGATGTGGCCTTTAGTCGCACCATTGGTTACACCCAAGGTATTTATTCAATGATCTTCCTGATAAAGGCCATGTGGGCACAGTGACCGAGAGCACGATTAACCCAAGGTTACGTCAAAAGGATGCGGTTAGGGAAAAATCCTCCTTGTAGATGTTGGACAGTCATTATTATGCAAGATCATGTATTCTGGTCACTTAAATCATATCCTCGTGGATTTAAAGCAACATCCTGTCCTATAGTCCATCTCTAAATGTATGTTAATAAATACAGCTGCAATATAAAAAAAAAAAAAAAAAAAAGAAAGAATGAAAGCAATATTCCTTAAACTTTATTATGTTGAAGATAAACAGCGATGATGGACACAGACACATAAGCTGGATCTTAATTGCCTTGTATAAATACCATGCAATGTCCTGTGAAAAATATCTCTGTGTACTGGATAAGTGAAAAAACGGCATCTTTAAATGTCTGTTTTCCCCTCCAGAATGCAAATTTATGATTTATTAGAAATCACTTTTTGGCAGGTATCTAGAGCCTCAGGAGCGGCGTGAGAGGCCTTTCATATAGTAATGGCTTTATATCTCTCTGTATTAAATTCAAGGGCGCAGGGAGTCACTGTGGAAGTGTAATAATGAGGGCGAACTCGGCGAATGTGAGCTGGCATTCTGGACAGATCCTGCTTTGAGCTAGATAGTCAACCCCTTCCTCCTCCTCCTCCTCCTCCTCCCAATTTCTCCAAAACTTCAGTTGTTTATTAAATTCATTTTAAATGTCTGAATACTGCAGCCAAACATGACAGTATTTATACAGTGCAGAAAGCGGAGTTAAAAGAAATAGCTCGTAACATTCATCTTCATGGATGTGGTTTCCCAAACGCCAGCAAATAATATGAACACCGTCACTGAGCTAAAAGCCCTTTATCAGGTTAATAACAGGGGAGGGTTTTGGATGCATTCATAGACGGAAGAATAATTAGAAACGATTATCAACGCCTGCAAGATTATAACGATCTTAGAATTAGACAAAAAAAATTCTATATTTTTTTTGAAGAAAAAAAAAAAGTCCCTCTCTTTCTCTCTCTCTCTCTCTCTAGGACTAACGTCTCTCCCCTCTCTCAAGCCCACCTGAACAATTTAAACATAAGGACACTAAATAAATAGCTAGCTGACTGATTTGCATGCGCTGTTTGTGTTCATGTGTTATTCCAGTGTTCTTTTCCTCCGCTCCCGTCCTCCTTCTTTCTCTTCTTTGCATGCCTTCCTCACATCAGAACCAGTTGGCTTTAGTTTTTTAAATAGATTTTTTTTCCCCTTCTTAAAAAAAAAAAAAAAAAAGGAAATAAATGATCGCCTATGGCCAAGGGCCAGCAGGTAACCAAAGAAGGAGAATTTTATTAAATATTTATCAAATAAAAGATAGTATCTACAAATAAACTATATAAATATATATATATATATATATGAAGAAGACAATATTAAGCTATGTGTTTAGGAGACAGAGATACTGCCACTCATTTTCCATGTAGTGCTCACTGATGTATGTTCAGGTCAATCAGCCTTATAGGTAATAAAAAAATAAATATAAATAAATATTTATCATATGTATTTCAAAAATATCAATACCGAGTAGCTTCTAGTCAGTCATTTATCTCCATATAGATCTCTAATGTAATGTCTGTTGTGTCTTTCGGCACTTTATTGTGGACCTATCATTGCATAGGTAAAATCTCTAATTACTTATGTAATATATATTTCTGTGTGTTTTATTAAAGAGAGGGAAATCTGCCTATGGATACAGATCTGTACCTCCAACATGTCATGATATCAGTTTAAAAAAAACAAACAAATAAATAATATATATATATATATATGTATAAATGAAAAAGATATATATGTATAGGTTTAAAATCCTGTGCCATAAAGTAATATCATGTATGTGAAAATTTATTTTAAATGTCATTGAGGCCCTACCTCAGATTTTTGTATTTATGTATAAAAATGCGACTATAGTATCTTTGCCAATAACGTAATAAAACCCAGAGTAATCAGAAAATGTATACGCTCCAAACCCGAGAAATAAATGTCAATGTTTTCAACTTCAAAAGCATTCTGGTGTTTATTCATTAAAACTGACTCACTGAATTTGGGAATGGCAATTAGCCTAACTTACATACATGTCTTTGGGAGGAAACCGGAGTACCCAGAGGAAGCCCATCAAGAACAGGGAGAACACACAAACGCCATGCACACATCGAACCCGGAACCTCTAAGGACTGCAGACCTCCATGCAGAACAGATAAGCCTGATCCAGATAAGGCTCTTTACTGCAAAAAAGCAAAGCTCCCAAACTATTAACTTTATTAAGGAGACTTTATGCTGTTAGAAATGCATATCGGTTACGCTCCAGCACTCTTCATAAATGAACTGCATACAGATAATGTTCGAGCACGTCGCAGAATATATCCACCATGCCATGGATAAATTCAAAGTAGAGTTTTCATCTCATTGTGATTATAAAATGCACATTTTTTGAAATATATTTTGTCTCCTTCGCAACAAATGTTCAGTTTAATGAGAAAGGTCTGTTGATATTAATATACAGTATATCTAAAATGTGACAAAAACTTTGTGCACACGTCCACCCTCTCATGGAAGGATTAATGACAGGCTGGATTTTTTTTTTTTAATTCTTCTTCTTCTTCTTCTTCTTATTATTATTATTATAAAAAAGGGAAATAACTTATTAAAGACTATGTTGAGAATGATAACAGGTGAAACATATTTTAATGCATGTGGCATGTGTGACATGACCAAATCACACACATGTCCAATGGGAAAAAAAAAGAAAGGAATAAAATGAGAAAAACACATTTCAAGAGAATGATAATTATACTCATATGTCTCTAAGTATTTGTTCATTTACGATAGATTTTCATCATTTCATCATTTATAATCAGATTTTCATTATGTTGCAACATGCTTATGATAACCAGGTGATTCGGATGAGGACATCAAAGGCACTTTATACTGATATTAACCCAAATATCCCCCTGTGAAGGAAATTGAAAAAGCAGATTTGAACCACTGGTAATGGGAAAGTCTGAGACTGTGACCTGCATGTTAAAGAGGTGTGAGAAGCTCACCAAGTCTAAATAGCCACATTTACAGCTACATTACATCAGGTCATGAAAAGGACATTCGGAGTACACGGTTGCATGAGACGATTAAACAGGAATTTGGATTCAAGATAAAATGCATGTGATTGTCGTGTGTATGTGTAATGGTGTAAAAAAAGATTAACTCGATCTATCTATCAAGAAACAAGTGAATAGTTTGGGTAAAGTCTCCCTTACACTATACACTAAGGGTTAATTAGCTAAATTAGCCAACAGTGAGGACATCAGTTGAAGTGATCTAAGACCACAGTAAGGCAGACGTTCTGTCTGTGTTAGCATTATTGTTAGAATAATTGGATGATGCAAATAAATTATTCTTCAGGCTACATCAAGTTTCTCTTCTTATTTCACTGGACTAATGCTGACAACAAAGAAGAAGAGCTTATACTGTTGGTTCCGACTGAGGTAAAGTGCAAACGTCTTGACTAAAATATCTTTCGGAGGGGGCAGTATTTATGTTTAAATGTGCAATTTAATTAAATACCAGAATGTGTCTGTACTGAAAATAAATCAAATCGCAGCTCTATTTGTGTCCAAATCATCTTTGCATCTCCGAGCCAAGTCTCATGCAGAGTGATATTAAATGGCGTGGGAGGGTTAAGGTCAATTGTCTTCATGATGGTGTTGTGTTTAATGGACAAGACAAACAATACACTATTAAACGTCGCTTCTAAATGTCAGTTTAAGTCTACGAAGAACTTGATGAGGTTTTAGGCCAATGCAGAAACTGGTAGCTACAAACATCCCATAATTTTACATTAATTTCATTACCGTCAGAGCTGAAAGCAAAAATAAAAGAGTACACTAAACTAATGTCACCAAACTGGTCCTGGTCATACAAAATGATCTGTGGAGTAAGGGAAACACGTTCAGTACATTTAGTTATTAAACTGTTTATATAAAAAAGTGGCAAAAGTATTGATAGCCCTTGAACTTTTTTTTTTGTTTTTTTCCCCGATTTCCTCCCTAATTTAGTCGTGTCCAATTCCTCCCCGTCACTAGGGGGCTCCCACACATTAAGGCTACTACTACCACTCAGCCGGGAGGGCCGAAGACTATCACGTGTTTTCCTCCGAACCACGTGACGCCAGCCGACCGCATCTTTTCGAACTGCTCGCTCGCGCACCATTGGGGGCGGCGTAACACACTCGGAGGACAGCGCTATCCGCTCCCTCCGCTGCGCGAGCTCACAGACGCCCCTGACTGGCTGTAGAGCCGTGATTAATATCGGAGCACTATGTACCTCTCATCCCTCCCCTCTGAGAGAGCTCGGCCAATCAGCTCTCTCTAGACCTCCGGCTGCGAGAGGTTACAGCACCACCCGGGATTCGAACTAGCGATCTCCGGATGATAGGGCGAGCGCTTTAACCACTGCGCCACTCGGAGGCCCAGCCCTTGAACTTTTAAACATTTTGTCACGTTACAACTACAAAGTTAAATGTATTTTATTGGGATTTTATGGGGGGAACACAGTAAATGTGGAAAAGGGTCCTCTTGTCAGATGAGACCAGAATTACATTTTTTGGGTCTAAACCCAAAACGCTATGTGTGGGAAAACCAACTACTGTATGTGTATGGTGGTGGCAGCATCATGTTCTGGGGAAGCTTTTCTATTGCACGGACAGGGAAGCTGGTCAGAGCGGATGGGAAGATACAGGTCTTAGAAATCTTAGAAGAAAACCTTTAGGTTTACCTTTCAGCAGGACAACGACCCTAAACACACAGCCAGAGCTAGAGGGACTAATGTGACAAAATGTGGAAATGAGGTATGAATACTTTTATACATCTTATTTGCACTTACATTAAAAGAAAGACATGAAATACATTTTTTTCCTGTTGTTTGTTCATGCTAAGCGCTTATTTTGTCCTCAGGAGAAGACAGAAACTATCACTGTGTAAAGGATTCAAACTTATTGGACATTCAGTACCTCAGCACCTCAGGCACTATTCACACAAAACCATTTGAGGTCAAGACTAAATGGAATTTTGAGAGACCTATAGAAAATATGAAAATATGAAAACTTTTCCATTTGCATGTGAATTGGTTTGCTGGTGTAGTTTTTCATATCCAAAATAAGGTTCAAGAAAAAAAGCAAATGGACGATCCTTGTTTTCATTACAGTTGAGACATTAATATATTTCATACACCCCGTCCTATTTACTTACTCCATGTTCTCACATCGCCTATCCCTTCTGCGTTCCCTCTTTAATTTATTGCCTAAATCAATTGCATTCAAACCTTTCTTGCACTTCTTATTTAAATAAAACTCCCTTTGACATCTCTCAAATAAATCACATACATTTCGTTTAATTGACTTTTACTTTTTTACTTTTTTAGCTGATCAAAAATACAGTGGATAAAAATAATTGCATAGTACAAACGTCCTTATTATTTGTATTCTGCGTTTGTAATTATGAACTGTCCACATTTCAATTTCAGGGTTTTTTTTTAAATTTCTCAATTATATCCAGAGCGTTTGTTTAAATCTTATTTAATTTTATACTTAATGGTGGAGCTGCTCTGATCTTCGTTCAATTAAGCCTATTTTTAAGAATTCATAATAAATGAAGAAAAGTAGTTGGAAGCATCATAATGTATAATGTTACGGAAGGGAATCCTTACTGCAGACAGATATCACAGAGCACAATGGACTACACTTTAAAGATGTGTTAGCTAAAAAAAGAGAGAAAATAAGGAAAAAAAATGGAGAAAAATCATTACGCAATTTTTTCCCCATAAACAAGATATAATGCACAACAGACCTGTAAATGTTTGTTATTACAGTATTAAACCTGATTTTTTTAAAATGAACATTTAAATAACAAGTCATTATTTCTCTCTTTTTTTTTTTTTTTTGCCTTTTTACAAAACGTTTTTAATTAAATTAAAATTTAAGGCAATTCCTTGTGTACCTAGTACCTTGGTCTAGTCCAGTGGTTCTCATATGGTCCCATCACTAGCCACACATACTGTGTGATGCCACCATTACCCACGTTGCTCATATGGCACACTTGCACATTTTACACACCACAGAACTGTGAACTACTATTCTGCACATTACAGAGTTCAACTCTTCTATACTGTATTTTATTTTTTATATTTCTATTTCTCTTTTTTTATATTTCTATTTCTATTCTACTATTTTACGTTCATTATTTTATCATTTGTACATAATATAAATTTAAAGTCTTTTACAGCTTTTACAGTTTATTTCCATATTTCTCTATATTTCTAATTTGTAAAATTCCCCTATTTCTCTTATTTCATACTGAAACATTCTTTTTGAATTTCAAGATCATCAGCAGTTGTACGAGCTTTTCATATCATACCGTGCACGACTGTGTATGTGACGAATAAAATTTCAATCTTTTTATTTTTATTTAGTTACAGGGGTGGAATGGCAAATCTCTTGCAGTTGTGAGATTGCAATTCCAGTCATTCCGCAATCTCCTGATGATGCAGGACAAATACTGTATGTGACCTTCTGAACCTTTTTTCAGAACAATTTTACACCTTTTCCACGACGACAAGACACGTGTTTCCGACATGGTTGTTAAAGAAACGAGAAGCTCCTCACTGCATCAGTCAGGGTTTAAAGAATTATTGCGTCTGAAACACGTTAATTAACACCTAATAATGCAGCATTAATGTAATTGATTAGTACTCGTGAACTTCTACAGTATGGCTCCTTAAACTGGTACTAGCTCATATAAATAGTAGCCTTATTATTTTGGTCCAGCGCTTTGACTTAATAGCGAGTTGTGATGTTACACAGATCGTCTGCTTCTCGATCTTCAGTGTAGACACTGTGTACTGTCTTTTCGTTAACATAATATGATGAAAATGGCAGAATTCTGCATTGTCTTTTTCTCATTTACACTGTTATTGCACTTTTACACCGAACAGTTACATTTCCAGTGAAGATAAACGCAGAAATAGCAGTTACATTTCCAGTAAAGACCATTTTGGAATCCATATTGCCCAGTTGCCTAGCAACGGTACTTCTCAACTTTAACCCCTTAAATGGCAAGCAAAACACTAATTCTAGCATTTGGGACAGAAACTGATTAATTTTTTTCTTCACTTTGCATCTGCATGTCAATGACTGAGTTTTCTTTTCTGCCAGCAATTTCCTGTTGTTCAGAGGGCACTGGTAATTGCTGAGCATGTCACTTTGTGCAGATGATGATATGAATTATGTACTCTGTCATTTCAGCACCTATTTTTCTCCTCTGCTTCTTCTAAGCAGCCAAGCAGCAAAAAACCTGCCTTGTGTTTAATAATTAAATCAACGACGATGATGTGTCTGCTGAAGCCTCGACTTTTGAAAGAAGTTATATGGATAAGAAGAGCTTAACACAGTGTGGTAAGTTCAACATTTGCATCTTTATTCTGACTACATTGTGCAAACCGCATGCCAGATCATTACGTATTAGAATAAGACTTGGATAGGTAGTTTATTATACAGTATGGCACATTTATACAGTGCTTTGGCCAAAATGAACGAAAAGACAAAAGCAGGAGAAACATTTTGCATTTTATTCTTGAAGTCCATTTCCTACTCAGCATGTAGGCTGGTTATGAGGATTTACATAATAATTAAGATCAACTGGATTTGCATGTTTTCAATTCAATTTCATTCTGATTTATTTGTGTAGAGCTTTTAACAACGGCCATTGTGACTAAGCAGCTTTGCAAAATTATATTAAACATGTTTGAAATGTTCCCCATGTGCCCCTGTACACAGGATAAGGGGTATAGAAGATGAAGGAATGAATTCATCTGAAATATATATTTTAAATGATAAATTGCAAATATCTAATTAGCAAGCCAGACACCATAATGATAAAGAAAAATTCCCTGAGATCACATGAGGAAGAAACCTTAAGAATAACCAGATTCAAAAGTAAACATAATGTCAATTATTAGAAATTATTATATGATTATAAATTAGGTTCACTTGTATGTGTGTGTGTGTGTTTGAGAGCGAGAGATGGGGGTGGAGGGTTATAAGACAGGTTATCAGGCATGCTTGTGTCATCTAATGGCTAAAAGATGAATGAACATTGTGTGAGGTGTGCAGGTGGGGAATCTCAAGATTGGTGAGTCTCTGGTGGTCGCATGGCTAGGATTCGGTGCTCTCACTGGCGTGGGCAGGAATCGATTCCTGGTCTGGTAATCAACTTTTTTATGGTGCTGGTGGCGCCGTGTGTTAAGACTCTGAGTTACTGATCGGAAGGTCAAGCGGCTTGAGCACCAACTCCACCAGGTTGCTGCTGCTGAGCCCTTAATCCTGTCTGCTCCAGGGTGCCATAAGATGGCTGACCCTGTGCTCTGACCCCAGCCTTCCACCAAAAGCTGGAATATACAGTATATAAACAATTTCACTGAGCACTAAAGTATAAAGTGCTGTGAAAAGTATGTGCCTCTTCCTGATTTTTTGTTTTCTTCATATTTTTGTCACACTTAAATGATTCAGACGATCAGACAAATTTGAATATTACACAAAGATAACCTGAGTAAATACAAAATGCAGTTGTTAAAAAATAATTTATTTAATAAAGGAAAAAGAATCTGTCCAAACCTGCCTGGCTCCATGTAAAAAAGTAATTGCCCCTAAACGTCAACAACTGCGTTTGTACTAACTGGCACTGAGTCTTTCACATCGCTGTGGAGGAATTTTACCCCCCTCATCGGTGCAGAATTATTTTAATTCCCCCACATTGAGCGGCCTGTTTAAGGATCTCAACCAGTTTTGTCAGACTTTGACTCGGCCACTCCAAGACCTTGATTTTGTTTGTTTGAGCCGTTCAGAGGTGCTGTTGCAGGTGTGTTTCAGATCATTGTCCTGCTGCAGAACCCGAGTGCACTTGAGCTCGAGGTCAGCAACTGATGGCCGGACCTTCTCCTTCAGGATCTTCTGGTAGCAAACAGAAATTATGGTTCCATCAATCATAGCAACTTGTCCAGGTCCTAAAGCTGCAAAGCCCCAGACCATCAACACACTACCACCACCATGTCTGACTGTTGGTATACATAGTTTTATGCCAGATGTAACGGGAAAAAAAAAGCTTCCAAAAAACTGTCTCACCAGTCCACAGAATATTTGCTCCAAAGGTCTTGGGAATAATCACGATGTTCTTTTTTTGCCAAATGTGAGACAAGCCTTTGAGTTCTTTTTGGTCAGCAGTGGCTTTCACCTTGGAACTCATCCATGGACCCCATTTTTGGCCCAGCCTCTTTCTTATTGTTGAATCAGGAACACTGACCTTAACTGAGACAAGTGAGGCCTGCAGTTCTTTAGATGTTGTTCTGGCTTCTTTTATGAGCTCCTGGATGAGTCGTTGTTGTGCTCTCGGACTAATTTTGGTAGGTCGGCCATTGTTTTCCATTTGTGGATAATGGCTTTCAATATAGTTCACTGAAGTCTTAAAGCCTCATAAATGGCATGGTAATACTTTAAAGACTTATACATGTCAATTTCTTTGCTTCTCATTTGTTTTTGAATTTCTTTAAATCATGTTGTTTTTGAGATCTTTTAGCATGCTTTACTTTGTCATACAGGTTCTATTTAAATGATTCCTTGATTCAATAAATGTGGCAGTGGCAAGTAAAATTTAACTCGCCTTCCCATAAAAATCAGTTTATACATGATTAAGTACAGGAGGTAATGACCTTTTCACTTAGGGCCAGGTAGGTTCTGACAGCATTTTTCCCTTAATAAATAAAATAATCATTTAAGAACTGTTTGTATTTATTCAGGTTTTTTTTTGTGTGTGATATTAAAATTTGATGATCTGAATCTGTACATGTGATAAATATCTGAACCATTTTTAATTCAGGAAGAGGCAAATATTTTTTCACGTCGCTGTAACAATTAAAGACTGAACTGAATACTAGCTGTTACAGCACAACTAAAAGGGAGAGACAAGACCCGGAGGTATAAAGAAGCCAGCCAGACAGTGTGAGAGTTGAGGAGTAAGGATAACCATTCAGCTGTACCAACGTACTGAGAAACTCTGTGCCCATGAACGCTCCAGAGCTGCACCTTCACTAACAAAAGTCTCAACAAAACAAATATATTTTCAGCCTAGACCTCAGCACTGACACTGTGCCATGTCTTAACACTAACTGAAAGGCTATTCCATAACTGTGGGGCCTTTCTAAAAGGCTACTCTGCCCCTTTGGTGTAATTTTCATTATTCTAGGTGTTAACAAAGAACCTGCACCTTTTGATCAAATGTACAGATACACATTTTATTAGACCTATCAGAAGCTCTAGCAGATCTTTTGATTTAAGACAATTTATTTCAACACAAAGATTTTATCAATATAAAATATTTCCTTGGCGCCAGTGCTGTGTGGATAGAGTGAAAAGTGACTGCTTATATAAGAAGGCCTTTTTCAGATACAAGTAAGAAGGTGCTAATGTTTATAATGTGAGCCAGTGTATAATGTTTTAACACATTTCTTTGTTTAGCTGTTGTTTTTCCAGTCTATTTTTGCAGAGACACAGTGTCAGCATAAGAGTGGAAACTAATACGATGTTTATGAATAACTGATGAGTTATAATGCAAATTGATATATACAGTATACACACCACTCACAATAAGTTAGGGGAATTGTTATTTACATGAGTGCTTTTCTTATTTGCTCTGAATTTTAATGAAATAATTAAAAGTTCCCTTTGATATTACTAATAATGTATGAGAAGAAACACCATTTTCATTAGTTTAATATTTATTACACCAAATATTTGGACAATAACAAGGATAGCCCCAAATAACTAGAATTGACAATGTCAGTAGCAGGCGTTTCCACCATTTGCCGCAGTGACAGTTTGACAGCGACGTCTCATGCTCCTCACTAGCCTCATGATGTTGTTCTGAGGCGATGCGTTCCAGTCTTCCACAAGTGCTACACGCAGTTCTGCCAGGTCACATGGGGGGTGAGGTACGATCATCCAGTCTCTGCTTCAACTGGTCCCAGCCGTGCTCTACGGGGTTCAAGTCAGGGGACATCGATGGCCAGACCATATGAGGCATTATCATCTATGAACAGAAAGTTGCGGGTGTGCTGGCGGAATTGGGGGATGATGATGACGCCTCTGAGGTAAGAACATGCAGTGACTGAGCCATCTACAATAACCACATCTGTTTTGCGCTGACTGGTGATGCCTGCCCAGACTGTTGAACCTCCTCCACCAAAGCAAACCCTGGGGACCATGTTGACCTCAGCGTATCGCTCACCTCGCCTTCTTCGCCTTCCAGGTCACATGGTCTTGTGCCCACTGCAAATGTTCACGGCGGTGTCTTGGTGTCAGTGGACTTGCAACGGTCGTCTGGCATTCAAGCCAAAGCGGTGAAGTCGGTTTCAAATGGTTTGTCTGGAAACTCTAGTAGCCCTCACATCTCGTAAACGGGCCTGCAGCTGTGTGGCAGTTGCATAACAATGTCTAAGTGTATAGATCCTTAGGTACTGGTCATAGTTGCGGTCTGTCACTCGTGGGGCTCCACTCCTGGGTCTGTCATGAACTCTGCCAGTAGTTCTGTGTCTTGATGCAAGTCTGCTGATGACACTTTGAGACACACCAAGTTCACGAGCAGCATCTGACTGCCTGCCACTGACCCGAAGGTACGCCACTGCCAGGGGTGCTGCTTGTCCGTTAAGTGACGTTGCGTGTTCATGGCTGTATGGAACTTGGAATGATTTACTGACAGGTACCAGGTTTTTATACCCACAGAATGTTGAAATTGATGCCACATTGAAAATGGTTGTCTTTTGGTATTGGCCCCAATATAAGGCACATCTGTACACAATGAGACCATTACATGGAAAACACAAAATGAGGTGTGTCTATCACCCCAATACAATCGCCTCCCTATTCCAAAAATGTCTGAAGTGAAACAAACACTGTATGTATGACATCCACTGAGTCCCTCACAATACCCCTAACGTATTGTGAGTAGTGTATATATAAATTGACATTTCTCATTGTTGGGGTCAGGAGAGTGCTTCCTTTCCCTGAAGGTCAACAGAGAGAGAGAGTATGGAGCAGTTGCTTCCCCAGAGCATTCGTGCATTGTGCAGAATCAGGTTTATTGGCCAGATATGTTGATATGCAACATGGATAATACATGTACTGATACTTTGACCACTCCCACCTCCCACCCATATTATATTACTGATAATGCACAGGTTTTTAAGCATTCCATACAAATCCGTTTTGTATGGAATGCGAGAGCTTGTATTTTACAGCTTTCAATCTATTTGTACATACAGTATACACACACTATATATCTTCAGTGTTCATGTGACGGAAAGAAGTGATACAATTGCCTGTTATTTATTGGTTACTTTCTTTCTTTATTTTTGGATGCATCACGTTTTGTTATAACCCCCTTCAGGGTGTACCATGCCTTGTGCCCCAAGTCCCCTGGGATAGGCCCCAGGCCTCCTTGACCCTGTACTGGATAAGAGCTATAGAGAATGAGGTAGTGAGGGTGTGAGTTAGTGACATTTTACTATAAAATGCATTTGTTCACTCTTGTGAACAATTTCCCAAAACATGTAACTCAAAATGTCCTCAAGTTCAATGTTTTTAAAAGATAGACTGCATTAAAAAATAATTTGGTTGTAGAGTAGACTTATAATAAAATAACTTTGTGTGGCTGAGGCAGATTAACAGTAAGTATGAAAATGTTTTTTAGCCTGTTTTATGCATCAAAACATTTGAACTGTTCAAATGTAACACTGTATAAAGAAAAGAGAAATGGCCCTAAAACAGAACCTTGAGGAACACCAAACTTCACCTTTGGCTGCATAGAAAAGTCATTGTTTACATCGGACAGTACTCAGGTAAATAAAAGCATTCAGGTCTATGCTGAAATCAGTGCTAGATGTAACTCTTTTAAAAATTTACACTTGTGGCACATACTCTCCAGAGTACCTGAGTACTGATAGTTTTCACCTGGACTCAACAACACACATGAGCAAACACAGTATATAAGGACTGTCTGCTCATTCATTCTCTGTTCATTCACAATCTGTGTTATGATCAGTGTGTGTAACGTTATGTGTGTTTTGTGGGCGAGGCATAAGTGTAGAGTTTGAGACTTTGTTTTCTTCATTAAAAACACCTAAATCATAAACACTCCAACCATGACAAACTAAACAGGAACAAATAAAACATGAAACTATGACAAAACAAAAAAACTATGAAACAGAACATACCAATACCGAACAGAACAGGGGGGTATTCCAGAAAGCTGGGTTAACTTACCATTTGGTAAAACTTATCCTCTGGGTTGATTTACCCCAAACCCGCATACCATGAGTATGTCGGTTCCAAAACCCCTAAGAAGAGTAAGTTTAATCAACCTCCTAGTGGTTATCCAGAGTTAATGTGCGTGCACGGTGCATACATAAAGACATTTTCAATGGATCGCCGATTTCACGAGTCAAAATGGAAAATCAAAGTGAAAAAAAGGGAGCGGCATACGCTGAGATGCCGCAGCGTATCCGCAGAGGCGGAGATGTTTGTAATGCAGCATATGAAGAATTCAAGCCAATAATAATGAAAAAAAAAAAAAAAACAATATGGCTGCATTGACTAAAGAAAGAGAGTTGGCTTGGCAAAAAATAACAGGCAGAGTAAATGCGTGAGAGTACTAAATAGCAAATTTGACATCGGTTTCCCTTTTATTATACACTGTAAACTCTAATGCTCAAAGTAATTAAACACATTGAGTACTGTTGACGTAAATAATTGCAATTAGGTCAAATTAATAGACCTTTTTGAGTAATCAGAACTTTTTGATACTTTAAGTGAGTACGTAAGTAACAGTAACCATCACCTTAAAATTCCACCAACTTAAACTCTACACAGCACTGGTGGCTCAGTGGTAAGTGTTTCGCCTGCCTTGTGAAAGACCCGGGTTCGATTCGCAACAACAATTTATTTGATTTGCAACAAGTTCAACAAACTCTAAAACTTATAGTTCCGTTTACTTAAAATTGGATTACCCCAAATATTTTGAGTTTTGCCAGCTTAATCGGGTTTACGGTGTGTGTAAAAAGTGTTTAAGTGCCAGACATACTGTGTGCACGACTCTACACACAGTTGCCTTTCCCACATGCTCTACATCACCCACAGTGTACAAAAAATGCCATGATGCAAAAAAAACAACAAAAAAACGAAGTGCTATGTACACTGTAATAAGTTACATCACTTTTTTTAAGTGATGTTTCCAATTTTAAGTAAACAGAACTATCAATTTTTTTGTTTGTTAAACTTAGTTTGTTTGTTTAGTTTGTTGAACAAATCAAATAAATAGTTGCTGCTATCGCCACATCAGACAAGCCGGCCTGGGGATCAAACCCGGGCCGTTCAGGTGGCAGGCGAAACACTTACCACTGAGCCACCAGAGCTCTATGAAGTTTTAGTTGGTGAAATTTTAAGGTGACGGTTACTGTTTACGTACTCACGATTACTTAAAGTATCAAAAAGTGCTACTTTACCTCCGAGTGGCGCAGTGGTTAAAGCGCTCGCCCTATCATCCGGAGATCGCTAGTTCGAATCCCGGGTGGTGCTGTAACCTCTCGCAGCCGGAGGTCTAGAGAGAGCTGATTGGCCGAGCTCTCTCAGAGGGGAGGGATGAGAGGTACATAGTGCTCCGACATTAATCACGGCTCTACAGCCAGTCAGGGGCGTCTGTGAGCTCGCGCGGCGGAGGGAGCGGATAGCGCTGTCCTCCGAGTGTGTTACGCCGCCCCCAACGGTGCGCGAGTGAGCAGTTCGAAAAGATGCGGTCGGCTGGCGTCACGTGGTTCGGAGGAAACACGTGATAGTCTTCGGCCCTCCCGGCTGAGTGGTAGTAGTAGCCTTAATGTGGGAGCCCCCTAGTGACGGGGAGGAATTGGACACGACTAAATTAGGGAGAAAATCGGGGAAAAATAAAAAATAAACCTTTGAAACAAACTTACCTTGCTCTCTCTTCAGAGAGCAAGTTGCTATGGTTACAAACGTACTCAGAAAGTTACCTCCGTTTTTGGAACCGAAAGTTGAGGATATCCACTAACTTACTCTTAAACGTATGTCACTTAACCTGCTTTCTGGAATACCCCCCAGGTCAAACAGGATAAATCAAACGTTTAACACTACAACAACAGAAGCAAGACCAAGAATAACTCAAAACCATGGCGACTTGAAGCCACACTAATTAGCAACCTCGGTTCAGGTGAGCGGTCCCATCATCTGACCGAGGTGCACTCTGGGAAATGAAGTCCAGTACAAAACAACACAAAAAGTCTCTGGGCGTAAAGCACACTGACAGTGTGTTACTAAGCTTTTTGGTTCTGATGGCCGTTTTATTCATGCAGCATGTCAAAATATGTTCTGTTTCACAAAATGGCCTCTTCAAGCTCCGTCTATAAGCACCTGATGGCTGTTCTTGAGTAACTGCATTTGTTTTTAATCTCTTAATAAAACAGTTTACCTGCAGGATGTAATGTGCAAAGTTAGAGAAGTACTTTCTATTCATAAAGTTATGAAAATTATATTATGGATAAATGTGAATCTTTAAATGCAATTGATTCTTGTGATTAATAGACTTTAATCCTCAGAGGTCTATGCACATTTTCACTAATTTCCAGTGATTGCTTTTAATTGTAAGTAAAAATGTCTGCATTTTAAACAGAAATGTGATGTGGTTTATCTTTTTTTTTCAGCACACATAGCGTACAAAAACTTTTTGCTAAATGACCAGAATTATTATTGGTATAGAGAGTACACAGTAATTAGCCAAAAGGTCAAGCACACTTACTTCAGCTGAGGAGGTGTTGTTAATTAACTGAATAGTTGACTCACTAAAATATGCAGAACACATTGTTTTATGCAACACAAAATGATTTAATCAAGTCAATTTGTGTTTATGTAAACTTTTGTAGATGAATAAACAGGACGCTCAGTCTGTATGCTGGGCTTCAATAAGCTGACTGATGCCAGGAAAGACACACACACACACACACATACACGCACGCACACACACACACACACACACACACACACACACACACACACACACACACACACACACACACACAATTCAATTTCAATTCAATTTTATTTGTATAGCGCTTTTAACAATTTTCATCGTTGCAAAGCTGCTTTACACAATCAAAAGAATTATTTAAGTTTGTATGAAATGTGAATGTGGTCAGATTGTCCCTGATGAGCAAGCCGAGGGCAACAGTGGCAAGGAAAAACTCCCTGAGATGGCAGTAGGAAGAAACCTTGAGAGGAACCGGACTCAACAGGGAACCCATCCTCATCTGGGTGAAACAGAAAGCAGGAACTGATCTGCATTCACACTATGTGTTGGGTGGCAGGCAGTTCAGTATAACAGTTGTTAACAGATGTTAATTAATGTTAATATGGAGTCCAGGTAGTTATTGGAGGCTCAGGTAGACTTGTAGGAAATTTCAGTCCTGAACTATCAAGCGACTGCAGCCAAATCTGCAGTGAAACGGCCGTCAACATCATGCGAGGCCAAGACAGTCTTCATAGTAGAGTGAAATCATCCCCAGACATCGGACACACATCCATGTGACGAGATCTCCAACCAGAAGCGGGGCACCAGGATGAATCAGGCAGGTCCAGAGGGAGTCTGGATCAATGGCAGCTCAGGAACGACATGTATAGCTCGACAGAGAGAGGGAAGAGAGAGAGGGGGAGAGAGAACAGGAGAGGGGAGAGCAAAAGAGGAGAGATAACAGTTAGGTCTGGTCACAGTCACATAATGTATAAGGTGAATGTATATTTAGTGCAGAGTGCAAGCAGGGACTCCGGCAGGACTAACTATGACATCATAACTAAAAGGGAGGAGCCAGAAGGAAACACAGACATGAGGGGGAACTGAGATGTAAAGCAACCAATCACCTCACCGTCAACAAACCTGAGAGATTGAGAGAGTGTGGAAGACAGCATCTAAACGTACCAGTTCACCAGAATACGTAGAGTATTATGGTGAACTGGTATGTTTAGAGTTCATGAGTCCCCCCGATCTGCTCCTTTACCTAAGGCTAATCTATTTACAAAAATGCTTGGTTAAATATCCAATAGGCTTGTTTAGCCTAGACGTAAACACTGAGACTGTGTCTGAGGCCCGAACACTATTTGGAAGACTATTCCATAACTTTGGGGCTTTGTAAAGAAAAAGCTCCGCCCCCCCCCGCTTTAGTTTTTATAATACGCAGGACTGACAAGGAGCCTGCATTCTTTGATCGAAGTAGGCGTGGCGGATCGTAAGACACTAACAGTTCACTCAGATACTGCGGTGCGAGACCATTTAATGCTTTTTATATGTCACAAACACGTTGTCTGTCAGAACGTCTTTTATTTATTAACAGCAAAAGACAGAGGGTTTTTATATGTTTAACGACTGGTGTCATCGATATCAGTTGTAGTACTACAAAGAACAGAAACCATTTTATCATGTCCAGGTGAAATCCTGAAGAACAAAGAGTGGAAGTTTTACGAAGATGAACCAGGAGAAGTTAATTCAAGGGAGGGAAAGAGAGAGAGTGAGAATAATAAAGAGATTGTGAAGAGTTGGCACATTCCGAGAGGTGGGCATGCAATTCTCATTATTGCTAAGAAAAGATAATGTAATGAAAACGAACGTTTGTTGTGAGCTTAATCCTTCTGTACATATCCTCCAACTAGGGCGGCACACTTCTCTAAACGATGGATGAGCTGGTGGATGGCTGATGGTTGGAGGAGTTGGGGGGAACTCCTCAAGTCTCACCTCAAGTCAACCAGCGAATCTCCTTTGCATTGTTTCTCTTCAAATGCACACACTTCAATTTTTGTCAACTGTGTACACCATTCTGGTTTTGACCCTCTAGCAGCATCGTGCGGTACTATACTACAGGTTCTTTAAACATTGATGTCCGGAGATATTTTTGTTTTTTCAGATATACAGTAGATATATAAACATATATTTTCAGAAGAATAAACTAAATCATGTAAATTGAACTGAATTGAAGTCAAACTGGGGGAGAAAATCACTCTCAGGGATCTAATATAAAACAACTGTAGACCAGTAAAAGAGTCTGCTTCAGCCGAAATAAATCCAACAAGACAAGTCAATCTCATCATCACCATCACACCAAAATAAGCTTACTGTATGTTTTTAAAATACAAAATACATACCACAGCATGACTTACAATATTAAGTGAAAAATATTGAAATAGAAACAATACAAAACAAATCACATCAACTTGTTACTAATGTTGAACAAGTCTACAATTTCGAGCCCAGACAAATGGTTAAGTCCAAAAGAAATGTGTATTTTAGAGTTTTACATCTACGTTTAGTAAAAAAAAAAAAAATTATATTAAATAAATAAATGAATACAATTAAAAGTAATAAACCATGGAGGCATATCTAGATTAGAGAAGAAGGCAGATCTGAATTATATCAAGAAGTATGCTGTAGAATTAAAGCATAGGTAACAGTTTTTACAACATTAAGTGAACACGATTGTCTGGCAAATTTTCTACCAACTTCTACACCTGTTCCTAAAGCAACTGGCCTAGAATTGTAAATCTCATGAATCTATATTTCTCCATAATGAAATGCAGCTATAGTCCCAAGAGCTTCTACGAATAGTATTTCATGATGCAGTAATGAATATACTGGAAGGTTTTTCCACACAGATCGTGCTTCTGATAACAATGAGGATGAAAACCAGGCCAATACTCTCTTTACCTCCATCTATTCCTTCCTCCTTGCTTTGCATTTCTAACACTCCCATGAGAAATAACAAGTGTTCATTTTTCAACCTTGGTTGCCCTGCTTTCTCTTCCAGTCAGTGCAAAGTGATTAAAACTTTATCTTATCTGGAGTACTGCTAAATGGGGTCTGCATATGCCGTATTACCCTGTTTTCATGCGAAGGTACACAAATAATCTTTTAATCAGAATTCATTTCATATGGCCGCTTTCAGATTTTCTTGCAGTATGAAAATTTCATACAGTGTTTCAACCCTGCGTCCTCTCCACCTGCCCGAAGTGCTGTATTACACTTTAATAACCCCTTGTGTGCTTGCTAACATGTGCTGGGATATTCCAGCAAGGCCACACAGTGATGTATGAGACAGCATTACTGCCTGACTGCATGAACACTGTATTGAGCTCTAGCATCTTGTGAATTCATTCTAATACTAATGATGCTGGATGTATGTAGATGCCTTGTCCATTTCCATTCTTCCATTCCATTTTAAGAAATTATAAGCTTCACTTAAGAATTTTCACTTGGTGGTTAGAAGCTTTCTCTGCAGATTCAGTGGCCCGGCTGGTGTTTTGTGGATATTTACCCTATACTGTTTTTTATACTAATACACATTGCATACAAACTTACTTCTTTTTATTGTGTAAAGCTGCTTTGCGACAACGTCAATTGTTAAAAACGCTATATAAATAAAATCGACTTGACTTGACTATTTACCCTATACCTTTATTAAGTTTTTAAGCAGTCTGAGTTACCGCTCAGCTCCAGCAACTTGAATGGAGCTAACTGCAACAATACAGATCATTCTTAATTCAGTATTCCCGATATACAGATATCTGCATTTGTATGATCTATACTGTAATTGTTTAGCAGTCTCAAGCACTTGCCCTTATGCAGGAAGTGACTTAATCACATGGAAAACCCACATGAAGTGTATGAAGTACCTTCTTAAGGAGTCTACGTATGACTGGGAGAGTTCCTTCATTAAATCTGTGGGGTCAATTAATAGATAGATAGATAGACTCACTGACTGTACTCTCACTCATTCTCTATACCGCTTTATCCTGTATTCAGGGTCGCGGGGGGCCTGGAGCCTATCCCAGGAGGCTTAGAGCACGCAGCGGTGTACACCCTGGACAGGGTGCCAATACATTGCACACTGGGCGCACATACATACACACTCATTCACTCACTATGGGCAATTTGGGAACGCCAAAATTATAGCATCTGCGTGTCCTTGGGAGCGTAAAAAAAAAAAAACACTCATTATACTGCATATTTTACGGATTTTAATAGCTTTTTTTTTTTCCGAGTCCGACCAGGAATCAAACCCAGACCCTAGAGGTGCAAGGTGACAGTGCTAACCACTACACTACCATGCTTGCTAGGCAACCGCCGTCGTTGTTGGACTTCCTCGGTTTCCCCACGTCCCCTCGCACGACTTGCACTCCAACAACGACAACACTTATGCAGCAAGCATGGTAGTGTAATGGTTAGCACAGACTCGAAAAAAAAACAAAACAATTAAAATCCGTAAAATATGCAGCATAATGAGTGCGATCCCGTAGAACCAAAAACATTGCTACGGTATTTTTTACAGTAAACTTCTGGCAACCACAGCTGCTGGTTTTTTATCGTAAAATTTACGGTTTGTTTTTTTACAGTGCAATAACGGTGCTACCGTATTTTTTACGGTAAAATTCTGGTAACCACAGCTGCCAGTTTTTTACTGTAAAATTTACTGTTTTTTTTTTTTTTACAGTGTACCAAGCACAGGGAGAACAGGCAAACTCCATGCACACAGAGACGAGAATCAAACCCGGCCCCTGGTGGTGTAAGGCAACAGTGCTAACCACTACACCACCATGCTGCCATGATCGATTGAATAAAAGTATTTGGGCAAACCTATTAATTGTTGAATTCAGGTGTTTCAATCAGGCATCTTATGTCCAGTAAAGGACAAGACATCTTGGACAATGCTATGCTATTATACAAGGTCTATAAAGACAATGGAATAATGAGTTTGTTGTGGAAGAACTTGACCGGCCCGAACACAGAGCCCTGACCTCAACCTTTGGCACCTTTGGGATGGAACAGAGATTGTGAGCCAGACCTTCTCATCCAACATCAGTGTCTGACCTCATAAACGCTCTACAGAATGAATGGACACGAAACACTCCAACATCTTGTGGATGGCTTTCAAAGAAGAGTGGAAGCTGTTAGAGCTGCAAAAGTGGAACCGACTCCATATTGCTGTGTAAGTATTATGGAATACTTAATATACATAATATAATATATAATATACTAATATATATTAATATACATAAGTATTTGGAAACAATATTAGTGCAACTTTGGCCAAATGTACACTGAAGAAAGTGAAACTGCTGTGTCATTGATACAAAGTATGTTTCTTCATTTTCTTCTGATGGAAATTTCTGCTTTCCTACACGAAACTGTTATATTTACTTTGCTTAACATGAAATATTGCTGCCCCTGGTTAAGCTTAAATGTAATCCGTTTACTCAAAGGACATTTCTACTTCAAACCAAAAGTTTGCCGTGTCACATGACCTCATGCATCGCGTTCTGCTGGCGGCTATAGTTTTTCAAAGAAAACTCTTTTAAACCAGGTAAGAAAGCAAACTCATGTAATTTCTATGTTAAATGTATCTCTTCCGTGAGCAAATTTATGACAGGAAGAACTACTTTGTAGACTGTGTTTTGTGTCCGTGTTTGCTAGCTAAAAACACCGATATTACCAAGCATTAGCTAACTACGGTTATTTTCAAAAACGCCGGGGTTTGTACGCTAAAAGGAGGCCGTGCCGAATAGCATGAAAGCTTTCATTAGCACATTAGCACATGTTCCTGACATACTGGTAACACTTTATGACATGTTTTTAACGTTATCATTATATAATCCCTAACACTGGCAGCAATTTCTGACAAGTTAATTTAACGTTACTATAAGTAAAAGTACAACAGTCCAATTAACCATGTAAATTAAATACAATGTAAAATTAAACACAAACAGTAAGAATAAATCAGCTAGTGTTTACACAGACCAACAAGCTGAGGTTAGCCATTACTATGTCAAGTTTAAAAGTAAACATGAAATCTTTATTCACTTTTTTGTTTACAGGTCCAAGCTTTTCTGAAAGGGCATTATTTTACCCATTCTGCCGAAATTGGTAAGTCCAAGAATGCACAAATAAAAACATTATGTGAATAAATTTTGAAGTGGTAATGATGCAATAAAATTGCCGTGAATTTAGTAAATGTCATCCTAAATATCCGAAAATAAACTCCCTCAAATTGATGGAGCACTGATTGATGGAGGGGGGGGGGCTTCTTCTTTCTATACATACTGTACAGTAATTAAGATTTGCTAAGAACTTGAGCCAGTCTAATTTTTGTTTTTACCTTTTTTTTTTAAAGATCAGTAATGAGTTTCTGAGAATTACACCTGCTCCACTTCTAGCAAGCTTTCTGGTTTCCTTGGACAAGCAACACTACAAACTAATTGAGATCATCAGAAACAAGGGAGGAATTGTTAGAGAAAAGACCAGAGATATAATCTTCATCTTTAAGTTCTTGATCTGGTATGTACTTGCTAAAAAAGCAGAAATTAGCTTGGTGTCAAATGTAATATTGTGAATGGAAGCCACAGGAGCTTAGCAAGGCATCGAAATCAAGTTGGCTGTGACGCACTAAATGAAAACATAACTAGCAGAAGAAAACATTTTAGTTTAACTTGTACACAGCTTAGTGTATGTCGTCTGAATACAGGTTTCAATTTCTGCCGTATTAGTTTTATCACGCTTCACAAGCCTAACATAATCAACAACACTATGTTTGTATTTACATGCCTAGAGCCTGGAGGTGAATGTATGAAGAGAGTGTCTCCTGAAATGTCTTATGGTGTATTTAGTGGAAGATGTGGACCAACTGATGAAACACTGGTAAGCATTTGTTCATGAAGCATTTCAACCTTAGGACTGAAAATGTTACTGATAAAGAATCTTTGCTCAAAGGTCCAACAGTGGCAGCTTGGTGGTGCTGGGGTTTGAACCTGTGAGCTTCCAATCAGTAGACCAACATCCAAAAACTACCTCTGCCTACCTCTGCCCTTTCATATCGACAAATACGAGGTCAGTGGCATTATCAGCTGCAGCACAAACTTTACACAGAGTATGTATTAACATTAGTTATATACATGCTCCTAAACCATGTGGAAAGCCTTCACAGAAGAGTTGACGCTGTTATTGTTGCAAAGGGCCAACTTCATATTAAACCCTATGGATTAAGAAGTGGATGTTACTCGAGTTCATATGCATGTGAGCAGGCGAGCGAATACTTTTGGCAATAAAATGTCATATATAATGTGTGTGTATATGTCTGTCACTTGTTTTGGCCTATTCATTGACATCATTAAATTTAACTTGATGCACCATAATCCTAGGTGTTTTTTTTTGCACTCATCATGTGATTTTTCATGCATACATCAGTCACTGTTTTGCCAAATAGAGCAACTTTTCTAACACATGTCCTTTCTTTTATTAGGTTGTTCAGAAAGATGAAGCTCGGGCAGAAGCTGAGAGGCGCACGATGGCCCGGTTTGTCCTCAGGGAGGAAGAGGATGGTCTTCAGCCACCACAGGGAATCGGGATTGTGACTTATTGAGTTTCCATCAGTTGCACATGAATGTTCCATGTTGTTTGGCTTCATCTATGCGCTAAACTTGAGCTAGCCTGTAAGCTCAAACACACTTTTGTGACCCTGAAGAAAATATTTTGGGAACGTATTCTATACTGACCTCAAAATATAAAATTTTGGTCACTTTATTGGTCAAACAATTGTCAGGTTTTCGCATTGTTAGCCAACAGGTTTATACAGTTTTGAGTTTTATTTATTTTCTTTTTGTTGAATACATTTTTTTGTTTTATTTGTCTTTTAATTGGAGAAATTATTTAATAGTACAACAAAAAGAAAATGTAATGTATGGTTTCAAGGATGGGAATAAATGTTTTTGGAGGAGAACTTGTTTGTTCATTGTCTGTATACTACTGTATACACACTGCAGAAATGTTTTGACAAAAATTGTCATGTTTACGATGTTTACATTGTTAGACAATGTGTATTTGAGGATACTGTACATATTGTAAAAAAAATTGTTGTATTATGACAATAAATGCTTGAAGTCATTTATCTTGGATGATAATTACACATTATGAAAGTAAATAAATTCCTTAATATTACATTAATATTTTAAATGGTATTCGGTTGGATATTTGGGTATATATAAAGTAAAATAATTAGGTTAATAAAAAAGGGAAAACATTACGACAAAGTATAGTTTGAGATTTGATTAAACTTAATTGAACCTTAATTGATACAAAGATACTTTTTGCTTTGGCTATGTAATGGGTAGTTAATTCTTATCAAAGTAAAAATTTTAAGTTGATGAAAAGCAAAGTAATTAGATGTAACAAGTTGACGCAAAATTGATCACTTTGATCCAATGAAACACTTTTTTTCAGTGTAAGGTATCTGATGAGAAGGTTCCTGTGTCCTGAGAACAGCCCCATCACTGCGCTTCCTGACTCCTTAAGTGTTAACACATCCTGTATCCAGATGAATATACATCCAAAGGGCTGAATATACACTGAATATAGTGTATCGATACTTGTATATATACTGTATCTTTGGAATATACTGAATCTCCAAAGGTCTGCTAGAACCCTTTTCTTTAACCAGGAAAATGCTAATGTATTTCCTATCGCTTGGCTGTCGCCGGGACTCTATCACTCACATGCTAATGGTTCTTTTGATGTTGGGCTTGGACGTGACACAGGCACCTGGCCAAATGCTCTCTTTGCTGAGAATAAACAGAGATCTTCAGACATCATTGCCTGATCAGACCCCCCAGTTGATCGGACCCGGACCGGTACGTGTATCGAGGTGCGGCAGACACAGCAAGCAATAACTCTTCTTCTCTTAATTCATCTTAAACTTAATTGGGACACTCTTCTTATTTTTAAACCTAAAAAGGACCTTTGTCCATATATTGTGTGTAGGTAGGTAGGTGGGTAGCTGGGTGGGTAGGTAGGTAGGTAGGTATTCCAATATTGCCAATATCAAAAAACTTACCACAGTCACTTCTGCTTCAGCTGCTAGGGATTTTTAAACAGTAACCACAGGGATGACCATAAATTCCCTCAACAGGTAATCTAGACATAAATGAGCCTCAAACAGTTCAGTGTCTGTTCAACAGCAGTGCTCCTTCACACATGTCCCAGATCACACCATCTGTTGTTTACAATCATAGTGACCCCTTGACCTCTCTTTGAACCACTCCAGCCATAAACACTGTCTCACTGAAAGCTGGTGATGAAAGCATTTAGGTCTGCAGTAGCCATGTCTCAGGGAAACACACACACACGCGCACACACACACACGCGCACACACACACACACACACACACACACACACACACACACACACACACACACACACACACACACTGCACTCCAGATACTCCCACTGGGTTCTAATCAGTATCATTTTGGATTGATCTCTGAGTACTGAACAGCAGTTCTTCAGGGATATTGAATCACATTCATTCATTTTGCATGGAGCAAATCTCCAAATAATGATGACTATTATTATTATTATTATTATTATTATTATTATCGACATAGAAATGAGTCAACTAAATTCCTCCTCCGTTTTTCAGTCTTTGTCCTCATGGATTGTTAAATTTTATTAAAAGCCATCACTCATGCACTCATGAAGCCTTTACTGTCTAACAGTGCAGCTTTCAGTTTCACAGGGAGCTCAAATTCAGCTTAAAAGGGCTGAGTGATGACAGCTGCCACATCAGGAGCTACTCTTGGTTTGATAGAGCTGCAGCCATTCAACATGCTCAGAAGCCTGCCGTCGCAGCGGCAGTGTGCATTAGCCCATTTGGCCCTGAGGACCTTCCTGCCAATTTTCACCATCACCATGTGCAGTGTCTGACCTTTGACTATATATACTGTATATGAGTGGACATCACAACAGGGATATGAAAGGAAAGCTGAAACGTCGCTGAAGCCCTCTAGTGACTGGCCACGGCAAAATGCTTAACTTCACCCATTCCTGTGATATGAAATGTGAAAACGGCCCAGATTTTGCCCAGATTTTATATTATACTTTCACTTTTATGTTTGTTATGTTTGGGAATAATGTTCTGATAATTTTATCATTTTTCTGAGACATTCAAATGGTAGAGTCAGAATTTGGCGTAAACAAAATGAGAACATGGATCCATCATGCCTTGTTCCCACTGTGCAGGCTGGTGGTGGTGGTGGTGGTGTAATGGTGTCGGGGATCTTTTCTTGGCACACTTTAGACCCCTTAGTGCCAATTGGGCATCGTTTAAATGCCACGGCCTACCTGAGCATTGTTTCTGACCATGTCCATCCCTTCATGACCACCATGTACCCATCCTCTGATGGCTACTTCCAGCAGGATAATGCACCATGTCACAAAGCTCGAATCATTTCAAATTGGTTTCTTGAACATGACAATGAGTTCACTGTACTAAAATGGCCCCCACAGTCTCCAGATCTCAACCCAATAGAGCATCTTTGGGATGTGGTGGAACGGGAGCTTCGTGCCCTGGATGTGCATCCCACAAATCTCCATCAACTGCAAGATGCTCTCCTATCAATATGGGCCAACGTTTCTAAAGAATGCTTTCAGCACCTTGTTGAATCAATGCCACGTAGAATTAAGGCAGTTCTGAAGGTGAAAGGGGGTCAAACACCGTATTAGTATGACGTTCCTAATAATCCTTTAGGTGAGTGTATATACAGTCATGGTTCTGTTTTAATACTGTTCCTAACTGATGCTGAGATTTCAGCAAGAAACCAGTTTCTATAAGAAACCTCTTCTGCAAGCACAGGTTTTGTGGATCTGTGGGTTGGCCTTTCAGATCGACCAGACAGCCAACTGTACATGACTTAGCAATACAATAACTAATGCGAGAGCTTCTAGCACACAGGCCATGTTTGCCTTGGATGACATTTCTTCAATAAATTGTGTTCACTTTAACATTATAAGTTCTTAAGCTTTCTTGAGTAATTGCTGAACTGCAGCAAATCTGCATCTACCCTAAAAGCATTTGTCTGTTATTGCAGTGCACTACTACTAAATTTGTATACTTCTCCGAGAGCTTAACTTTATGGATTAGGATTTTTCACCCAGGACACTTTAAAAAGGTTGAAACTGCAAATTGTTCCTGTAACTGTTGCCTTTCTTGCAGTGCTACACTGGGACCTTAAATTCGACCACCGTGCGGTTGAAATAAACACATTAGCTCATATACAGACCGGTTACTCCTATGTTCATACGTTGCTCTAAGAATAGGGTCTCTTTCCGGTGTGCTTTAATTACAATTAGAATATTCCAGAAAAAACACCAATAGGCCACAACAATAAAAAACACCTGGTTATTATTGTGTATGTTCCCCTTGTACTGCCAAAACAGCTCTGGTCTATGAAAGCATGGACGAGACCTCTGAGAGTGTGTGTGGTGTCTGTCACCAAGATGTCAGCAGGAGATCCTTTAAGTCTTGTATGTTGTGAGGCATGGCTTTCATGGATCAGGTTTGTTTGTCAAGCACATCCCACAGGTGCTTAATCGAACTGAGGTCCGAGGAAATTGGAGGAGCCACTGTAAATCCTTCATGTTGCTCAAACAGTTACAGTGGAACCTTGAATTGTGAGTAACTCGGCCTGTGAACGTTTTGCAAGACGAGCAACATTTTTTTTTACTAATTTTTAACTTGTTAAACGAGCAAGGTCTTGATATGCGAGTAGTAGGCATGTGCTTTGTCTGCGGAGTGTCATGTGATCACATCTTTCTTTACTCAACTGCGCTGTGGGATTCTGGGTAATTGTCTCCAATAGTCTCCATAGTCAATAGACTCAGTGTGTGTGCATCACTCATCCGTATATAGTCAACATCCGTGTGCTGATGTACTGTTTACTATAACATTGTGACCACGTGTTATTTTGTGTCCAAGTGTATTGATTGTTCTTTAGTAACTGTACTGCAGTACAATGGCCTCCGTGAAGAAAACTAAATTAAACAGGCTGTTGCAGTGCGGGAGATGAATCTGTTTAGATTAGTGATTCCAGTAGTACGTTTGTGTGTGCGTGTGTGTGAGCGCGCACGTGAGTGTGTGAAAGTTGTCCTACAGCCAGAGTACCTGGAGGAAACCCACCAAACACAAGGAAATCCATGCAGACAGAATTTAAGCGGGACTCACACCCTCCACCCTGGAGATGCAAGGCGACAGTGCTAACCACGCATGTGTCAAAGGAGCATCCACATGACCGGAGGACCGGAGTTTTCCCAGCAGAACATTACCCAGAGCACTGCACTGCCTCATATGACTCGCCTTCGTCTCATCTCTTCTCCATGGAAATAAGACACACATGCACGCGCACGCGCACACACACACACACACACACACACACACACACACACACACACACACACACACACACACACACACACACACACAAACAGCTGTCCACATGATGTAAAAGTAATTGCGTTTTATCACACCAGGCCACATTCTTCCATTTCTTCATGGTCCAGTTTTGATGCTCATGTGCCCATTGTACTGTAGGTCTGTTTGGCAGTGAAATTGGTCAGCATGGACACTCTAAATCATACATATCAAGCTTCAATGCACCATGTGTTCTGACAGCTGACAAGTAAAGAGACATGCACACTTTTCTCTATAATATTTCCTAACTTCAAAACACAGTTAATATGTCTGCATTTATGAATTTCAAATTAAGTCTTGCTAGTAAATGTCTCAAAACCTACTACAATACAGTACGTGTGGAGTAAAGATCCTCTTGCCTAATTTTCTTCTGTCAACAGAGTATGTCGCTATTAGCAGTTTCTAAAATAGAAATCCATGATCAAAGTTCTAAGGCCATATTTTTCTGATGTTTGATGCAAACAATAATAATAATACTCGTTTCTGGTTCACATGTCCAACAGGTGTGCTCTCCTCTGCAAAGCTTCCTCTAAGAAACCTGAAAGAGCTCTGGTTTTAGGAGGATCTACCCTAAGACATTCGAAATTAGGTAGATCTTTAGAGGCAACTAAAGTCAGGGTACCAGGAAAACGGGTACAGTAATTTTAGGGGCTTCGACAATTAGGTTTTCTATGATAGTTGTTCATGTAGAAGCTAATGATATACAACTTAATCAGTAAAAGGTTACAAAGAGTAACTTTGGAGAGATGTAAATTAGCAAAGGCAATGTCCGTAATATGGTTTGGCCCCATCCCAAAATGCCATGGTGATGAAGTTCACAGCTGGTTATGGTTGCTGATTTGCTGGATATCCAGATGTCCTTATGGGGGAAAAAAAGGCAAGTAAATAATAAATTTCCATTTATAGGAAACTAGTGCTTAGTGCTTATTAATATATTGCAATACATTTTATGTATATATAAAATTAAGTCAATAATTTATCAAAACATTATTGAAACTTTATGCATGTTTAAGAATTATACACACACATTTACTTTGTCTGTGTGCTTCGATTAATGCCCATTAATGCCCAAAGTCCATTTTGTTCGACCTACAGTAACATATACTGTAAGCATAAAGCATATTTGGGGGAAAATAAATATAATAAATATATATATATATATATATATATATATATATATATATATATATATATATATATATATAAATAATATATTGAATTTGATTGTGTGTGTGTGTGTGTGTATATATATATATATATATATATATATATATATATATATATATATATATATATATATATATATATATATATATATATAATTAAATAATTAAATTCAATATATTAATAATATATACAATCAAATTCAATATATTATGAAGTATATTGTTAAATATAAAATTACATACGTTATGATATACATCTGATTATATTTGAATATATTTCTCATTAACTCCTTATGTATTTTTCAATGTATTGTAATATATTAATACAATATATTATTCTGTATATAGTAAATATATTTTTTAATATGAATATCTTTTTTTCAGTTAATTATTAGGTAGTTTCAGTTAGTGTAGCAACGAGAAATATTAGCATTATAAAATCTTTTCAATTTACCAGTAGATCAGAACACTAAATCATTTAATATTTTGACAGTTAATACATAGGGAAATATATTTTCTTTGCATAAGGGTGATGCCAAAAACAAAGTGAGCTTTGTGAGTAATTTTGCGGGAAAGGCTTGGTTTTTAGAGCGATGTGGTGGCCATCCCACTCGGGAAGTTGCTGCTCACAGTGTATCTCATAGCTTCAGAACAGGCCTAATTATTTGCTGCACTCAATTTTCGCTCGGATTTCACCATATTGAGACTGTGTATGTTCCCCAGGCTAAACAAAAATGCAGAAAAGTTTTAGAAAGTTTCTTCCAGGAACCTCATCATTGTAAAATTAGATCATACCGGATGCAAAGCCAGATTTTCTGATCTGAAGCTGGGACTGCTGAATGACTCTTATATTAAAAGCATTTATTGGGGTAATTGGATGTTGATGAGGCTGAACGTATGTGAAATATGAATATTAATATTAATATTTAAAAAACAAAACAAAAGCAACATGGGAACTATGGCTAAGGTCAGAAAGCAGAGGCTATTAGCATTAGCATTGAGTACAGACTTATAAATACAATACAAATACAACAGAAAACAGACATATAACTTTTACACATGACTGTATATGAAGGTAAAAGTTCTGAACAATACAAAAACACACCAAAATCACACAAAGCTTTAGTGTGCAGCAGGCATTATGTTTTAGAAGCCTGACAGGAGTGTGAGGAATGACATTCTTGACATTCTTGAAGCTGAGATGCCCCACAGGCATGATGATCCCCCGTCAGTCCTGAGGAACATCTACAGCAGGAGTGTGAAAGAAGCAAGCGGACAGACTTCATCTGACTTTGTGTCTGCAGTTAGATGCCTGCAGATTTAGGGTTTTACTGGCCAACAAAGTCAACAAACAACACATTAGTTAATAACACCCATGAGAAGCTCCTTCTAGGTTTGGCAGGAGAGAATTGATGAAGGCAAGGGGCTTCATTCTTGAGCCTTTCATCTTAGATCTAGCCCACAAAGCCTGCTGTTGAGCCTCTGGATCACAATGAGCTGTGTAGGACCATCACTACTGCTCATGTCCCTGGTCTAACTGGTCAAAGAAACTTTCCATCCCATACACCTGGTTCTAGCACATCATTCATCATGCTGACAGAGTAACCAGGCTCAGAGCAGCATTTTGCAGAACTCTGTGAAACATACTGTATCTGTATGATTAGCAGAGAAAGAGAGAAAATCCAGCAGGAACAAAGATGGCAGAATTACCTCTTGCCTCTTCATCTACTGAAAACACATTACACATCTACAGGCACAAGGAGTTGGACATGATAAGAAGCACCAGGGCATACTATTCAAGTGTCTCACAACCTGTGCTACCTGTGTCTAGACGTCAAAAAAAATGGGCACAAAAATATTTAGCTTGCCCAAGCAGATGAAATTGTAAACCTCCTCAAGGCGTTGCAACATGTGGTGAATTAACACCTCAATAGTCAAGCCATATGATCTTTTATGCTCTATTTATCTGCACGCTAACTTTCATCTGTTCACATTCTAGGGTCACTGTCATGTCCTAAGTGACCTTCATCATCCCATCAAGCAGGGTCATGTCACAGTCAAGATCTGTTAACCTTTGGGTTACTGCCTAGTTCATTGGTCTTTTGCCTACATAATCCATTGCCAGTAATAAAACAGGGGACAAAATGCACCCCTACCAAATAAACAATGCAATTTATCAAACTCTATTTTTTTCATCCTCAGTGTGGAGCGTTAGGCCTTGCCAATTGTGACAGTTGGAGAAATTGACTTTCTTCTGAAGCTTGAAAAGGACCTATTTTCTCCACACTCCACAGAAACTTTCAGTCCTGTTCCAAAGGCGTCCAAGTGAGTCATCAGCTCATCAATGGTGCACCAGCCTCTCGTCAGGCTGTCGGTGGAGGCTGTTCGAATGATTTCCTCCAGTTTTTTGAACATCTTGCATCTTGAATTTGAATGATCAGCAGAGGTCTGCTGTTTCAGTCTTTAATGGATGCCTCTTGACCACTTTGTGGATCAGTTAGGTCCTGTGTCTTTCTTGACTCTTCTGTTCAGCTGTTGGCATATCATAACTGCTGATTCTCAGGGCTCTTCTGATCTTTCTAGCCGCCATCACACAATAAATGTTGAATCCAACAGTCTTTAAATCTTCCTCAATGTTCCCCCACAACCACCTCTGCACAGTCAGTCATGTATCCAATACTGTCCAATTTGTTCGGCCACTCATACTAGTCTGCTTCGTTAATATAAGATCTATATATTCCATGTTCTAAGTTGTCTAATTTTTTTGAATGGAATTGCGGACTGAGCACTGGGCATTGGAGGGCCTAATCATCTGGGAATGGCTGCCTTTTCTATTTACTTATTGCTTTGCTTGCTGCTCATTACCGATGAGGAATGTTCTCCAAAAATCCTTTGAATGCATTTAGTTCGTTCACAGCTGAAACTCCTCTGCCAGTTAGACAAGGCTGATGTATTTAGGAGTATTACTTTCATGGTACATATTCATTTGGCTTAAAACACTGTACTGTATTAAATTGCCTGATCAGTAATAAGTTCATTAACAATTAACACTGTCGATGTGAGAGATCTACAATTAATGGATGACATAAAATATAAAAAGCTACATTTCTAGGTTTTTGTTTTATTTGGGGAACCAACACAGTCTCAGTATGGTGGAACCTGCAGATAGCAGACAGTTCTGCGAGTGTGTACAGCATAAGTACAGCATCTCCCTGAGTGGAATAAATACCGTCTACCTCTATGAGGCCAGTCTTGCCCTTAAAACTGCTCCAGTTATCTATAAAGCCCACATGTTTTCGAGCACCACCTGGGCATTCAGCAGTGTAGTGACCATAACCTGCTGTAAGCTACACTGTCACACACAGAATATCACTGATCATTGATCATTTACACATTTCTACAGTTCTATAAGTTCTCATTCATTTATGGCTGATGAAGCTGAATATTTAATTTAATTTAGATTCATTTGTATGTATGGTGCTTTTAAAAACCGACATTGTCACAAGGCAGCTTTACAGAAATAAATATTCTGAACGTAATCGGAATGATTTGCATGTTCATAGCTTTAGCAGTTTGTCCCTAACCAGCTAGTCGGAGGTGACAGTGCTGAGAGGAAAAACTCTCTGAGACGACATGAGAAAGAAAGCTTGACTGTTTACTATTTAAGACTTTAAACTACTCAAGTGATTGCAGTTCCAAGCCGTCACAGGAGAGCTGTTTATATCCAGGCTGTCCAAAGCCATCTTCATAAATATTAAGTGGAACCGTCCTCAGTTTGCAAAAGCCTTTATGACCCATCATGAATTAGCTATAAAATGTTGTTATAGAGGATATCGTTATATACTGCATGTGCTGTGTATTATCTGAGGCTTAGTGTTGCTGTAAATGCCGACTCGATAAATCATGTCTCCGTGCGTCTGGATGTGCCACAGGCCTTGAACTTTCTTTTTAAAACTGCTTTAATGTTGTTGTTGTTTTTCCAAAATACGAAACAGTACACGTGCATGTTTACTGTATCTGAAGGTTATTCCAGGTCAATCAGAACCAGCAAGAACTCATCATCTGGAACCGTGTTCTTCTTCACTGCTTTACAGTACGTCTCTTTTGCTGCTTCAGTTTACATCTAAATCACAATGCTTTTTAAGTCACAGGTTTAAAAAAAGATTTGTCCATCATTTTCACCAGACACATTGGAAAAGTGCAATTTCCACCGTGTCTATACAAAACACACACACTCAATACAAGGGGGTATAATGGCTTTATTTCTTCTTTAGTTATTTCTTGTGGTGGGGGAAAAAATCACCTATTTTCCTGGGAAAATAATAACAAAAAGGACGTAATGAGAGTCATTTTCCCCGCATGGAAGAGTCAGGTGGAAACTCTTTTGAAATACATGTTTGAGATCTACAATTCTCTCTTTTGTGCTTTGAGGTATGAAACAGAATAAAAACTGCATATGTATTAAATAAGTTTCTATATATACTAAATGTACAGAGTAAACATGTGTCAATCCATCCATTTAACGGTATTATTTACTCTTCAGTACAAAGAGTTCAGTACAGTTCAGTGCCATGACCCTGCAGTAGCAAAACAAAAAAGAACAGTCTGGAAGTCAGATCCAGGAGTCAGGACATGAAGTGGTCAGTAGCAGCAGACAGGAGTATGATCCTCTTAAACTTTATTATTATTTTTCATTAATGTTTGACATTTGTGTCCAATAACAGCACTTGTACATACAGTTTTCAGTGTCCTCAAACAGAACAGTGTCTGTGACTGAGATGAGCTGCTCGCACCCCGCACAGATATAACTCATGACTTATCACTTAAACAATCACGGTCTGTGGTTTCATTTCATTTATTTGTTTATTTGAAGAGGTTTCGGTTTGGGTTTTAAATGCCCATGATCTCTGCCTGGCTGTGTAGTTTCTGAACTGCATCACGCAGTGACTCACACCACCAGAAACATAACCAATTAAACACATTAAAGCTGATTGCCAATACTCACAGGCTCAGGAAGGAATGATAAGAAATCCATTAAAAATCCTGAGAGACTGGACTTCGGAAGTTTATCACTATTATCACACTTAAATCATTGTTTTTATGTACAATATATTAAACATATCTGTAACATAGAACACAAAGCATAGAATATAAAAATAAAAATGAAAAAACATTTCACTTAACAGCCACTTTTCCCACAGCTGATACATTTCCAGAATTAGAGACTAAAATTTAATTAGATTCAATTAGATTCGGTTATATTAGATTCAACTTTATCGCCATTGTGCAAAACACATGTACAGAGCCTAGAAGAGTTTATCTTTAATATCTTAAATATAACCAGATATAAAAACCCTAAGTGTAGGGGTGTGGTCCCTTGATGCAGCAACACCATCAGCACCCTCCACCTTCCTGAGACGAAATACGTCTATTTTAAAAATGTGTGCAAAATCCGAGACAACCCGCACCCTGCATCGATTCCACACGCGATATGACGTTTTATTGACCTAAACAGAAAAACACTGTGTTATAAAGGACGGGTACCAACTCTACTAACAATCGCTAACTGTTATCAGCTAATAACCTTTAATAAGCTACAAAAGGTTTAAGAGCTGTTTAGGATGGTTAAGGCATTGGACTATGGTTTGGAAGGTCTCCGGTTCAAATCCCATGACTACCAAGCTGTCCATGTTGCGCCCTCAACTGCTCACATGTATAATGAAATATACAGGTCACTCTGGATAAGGGTGTCGGCTGAACTGTAATAGCTATTTACTTTAACATTATGACATGACAGAAATGATTATTGGCCCAAATCTCGATCTAACTTTTCACTCATTTCCAGCACCTAATATTTTCACCTTTTGAAGGTGTACATTTAGACAGATGGATGAATAGATAGATGGATGGATGGATGGATGGATACTGAGGAAAATTGCAGATATCCAGCAGCAATAGAGCTGGTAACACAAAGACGGGTTGTAGATGTGACTGCACACTGTTTACCTAACGTACAGTCAGAGGAATGTGAGAACTGTCCAGAAGTCACTAGTGCACCGCTGACAACATGTAACGTGACTCTTAACTGTTTTAAAGCCATTATTATTTTACATTATTAATCAGTGTGGATCCTGTGACTCACAATGGCATTTTAGAGATTGCACAGTTGGCAAATGGTGTTATGATATACCTGACCATTTTCTTCGCATACAGACGACAGATATGAGGTTAATGTAACTATAATAAGCTGGGAGAGAATTGCCTGAGAGGAAGGAGCATTTACAGGACACACCTCTGATCTGGTTGTTTTTTTCCATCTGGGGTTCATTTGCATTCTTGCTTCATCAGGCTGGATTAAATAAATGTACTTCCTGTGCCCAACAGTAGATGGTAGAATTTAGCAAGCCTGGCTACCAGCATTTCACAAAGATGTATTGGTGTTAATAAGTGACCAGTCACCAGTGTGTGTTTTTAATCCCTTTTTTTTTTTTTTTTAATACTCGTTATTGCTGTTGGGTGATATTGGGTTTCACTGGTGAAGTGGGTAATTATGCTGCCTTACAGCTCCATCTCCCCTAGTTCAGTCTGGAGATGGTGTGACTCTCACACTGGTACTCTGTGGCGTTTCTCTGCGTGCTCTCTCCGTGTCCATGTGGGATTCCAGTTTACTTTCAGTCAAGAGAAACATGCAGGTAGATTGATTGCTTACTCTGAATTGCTGCTAGGTGGGAATGTGTGTGTGCGTGTGTGTGTGTGTGTGTGTGTGTGTGTGTGTAGCTGACTGGTGCCTTATTCAGGGTGTATTCTCTCTCACATTATGGTGTGTTGTCGAGACTGGCCATGGATTCGTAGCAGCTCTGACGCAGCTCATTGTATAAACACAGAAGATTTAATGACCATCATTATAGTGAACTACTGCACAGAACCGTCATATTCAAACTCAAATGTCATATTTTGTGCAACAATTATCATAATCATCTGTTCATAATGGGTGACCAGATTCACCAAATACATTTACAGGTCCATATTTAACTGCCTTGAACCTTAAATGACCAAACGATCTGGAGGTAATCTCGAAACTCTTCCAATCTGTGGTGTGAGCAGGAAAGTGACCCGGTGTACATGTGTAAAAATCACCAGTTAATGTTCACACCAAATATGAAAACAAAGAGTCAGTGTGATCTCTGTGACTCTGATGGTAACATAAGGACAAACTGTAAGTGTTACCGGTAAAGAGCCTAATTAAATTATATAATAAAATAAATGGACTCCGACAGATTTCCTTGCATATATTTAAAACTGTGCAATATTTTGTACATTTGAAGAAAAAAAAAAGTTTATACCTGCGATTGATGTTTCTCTCTTTTCTGAGGACAATCTCTTCTGTTGCCCTTCATAAATAATTATATTTCACTCTCACATACGCTTTCACATATAAAAGCCACAGATCACAATCATGCAGGTGGTTGGAAAGCAGAGATGGGCAGAGTGCACACATCATGTACCTGAGTATAAGCAGAGGATCCTTAAAGCAAATATTACTCAAGGAAAAGGAAAAGTCCTCCTTTTACATGTGTACTTTACAAAAAGTACACAAATACTCACCTTTATATTTACTTACGTATCAAACGTACTGAGCTTGTATTAGCTTACAGTAGTGTTTTCCATAAGAAATCTCTGTCTCTCCCCCCCCCCCCCCCCCCTTCCCCCCCCCCCCCCCCCCCCCCCCTCTCCCCCCCCCCCCCCCCCTCTCCTCCGCCTCTCTCTCTCAATCACTCACTCTCTCTCTCTCTCTGTCTCTCTCTCTCTCTCTCTCTTCTGGGTTGTAAAAGTGCAGTTTTTTTCACTGTCTATAACCAGCGTCTGATTTCAAACACCTATCATATCATTTGGCTCGTCTCAAAGTCTCGCAATTATGCACATTAGTCAGCAGGTGGCAAAACTGTCAGGTAATGCAAAGCACCATGCAGAAATGTAGCAAAGTAAAAGTAAACATATTCACAGTACTTTAGAACAGAGTGAAAATTTAAACTCAAGTAAAGTACAGATATGTCAAATATGTACAGTGCCGACAGAAAGATTTCAGATTTCCACACTTTATGTTTCACACTCATTTTAAAAATTTATTCAAGTCTGTTTTCCATCACTCTACACGCTATACTCCCCAATGGCAAAATACATGTCAAGTGCATGTCAGAGTCAAGACGAAGATCTGAGGGAGGATACAGAATACCTTCTGCAGCACTGAAAGCACCCAAGAGCGTCATAGCCTCTTTCATCCTCCAATGGAAGAAATTAGGAAAAACCAACAATCTTTCCAGATCTGATCTCACAGCCAAACTGAATGTAACTGAGAGTGAAGGGCCTTGGTCAGAGAGGTAACCAAAAAGTGTAGTGGGAAAATGTATGTGGATAAAATAAAGAGTGCTCAGGGTCTCAGTTTGTGATGAGGGGTTTACCGTTACAGTAAGCATGACTATGGCTCAAGGCATAACGGCAAGAAAACACAGAAGTCCTAGATAGATAGATAGATAGATAGATAGATAGATAGATAGATAGATAGATAGATAGATAGATAAGTCCTGGAGTCTGGCCCTGAACCCAATAGAGTCTAAGGATTTGAATCTGCAAGCGAGCACATCAGCTTAACATTACAGTGGAACCTTGGATTACGAGCATAATTCGTTCCTGAAGCGGGCTCGTATTCCAAAAACACTCGTAAACCAAATAGACTTTTCCCATATGAAATAATGAAAACTCAAATTATTCGTTCTACAGCCCAAAACAATAAATACATAAAAATAATTAACACAATATATAAAGTAAAAATAAAACAAATTAACCTGCACTGAACATTTAAAAAAAGTAAAAATAAATCCAGACAGTTAAGTGTTTCCGTTTGTGCGTGCAGGCGCTGTGTTTGTGCGTGCAGGCGCTGTGTATGTGTGTATGTATGTGTGCGTGTGTGTGTGTGTGGAATTAGCCCCTTGCCTTGTCTTAAACAGTAAAACTCCTTCTCCTTCCCACACCTCGCTATTTAAGTTTCACAACTAACATACACAATGCAAACACCGTTTTAATGGGAAAAAAAAGAAATCTCTCTAATGATACTCGCGTGAGCAGACTAACGGAATCACTGCTGTAAAGTAAAAAATAAAAAATAACAAATGAACCAGCACCTTACCTTTGAAAAGAATCATGACAGAGCTGTTTTCTGTGTAAATAAAGCGCGTCTGCAGCCGGGGAGATCTGTGTGTGTGTGTGTGTGTCGGTGTCAAATTACGTGCGCGCGCACACGCGCACACACAAAGTAAGTGTGTGTGTGTGTGTGTGTGTGTGTGGGGTGGGGGGGTGGGGCAGTGTCAAATTACACACGCGCACACAGAAGAGAGAGGGAGATGTTGATTATAAGAGACGAGCACTAAGACGCAGCAGGGGACTCTTATTTTGACACAGGGAACGCAGTAGGGGAGACGATTACCCATAATTCCTGCAGTGCGAGAGAGAAATCATTGGCTCAGTCGTGATCACTTGCCGCTCGGTGTCAAAATAAGAGTCACATGCGTGATACATGATACTCGGCGCTCGTAAACTAATACTTGCTCGGTTTCCGATTAAAATTTTATTAAAAATCTACCTGCATGTTTACACTCGTAAACCACGTTACTCTCAATCCGAGGTTCCACTGTACTGGTATTTCCTGACATCCGACTTGAAGAGGAGGGAGCATAGGTTTACCTGATTTCTGGACCCACAATCCTCTCGCATACTGGTTTTGAGGCCAGAAGACTAGTTCTGCTTTATTCTCTAATCAAAGATGGCATGTGCTGTGACACGATGAGGAGGTGGAGCCTTGTGTAACTCACGGGGCCCTATGCAACATGCTTAGTGGGCACATACAGGTGGGCATTACAGTATTTATGTTAACATCTACAGTATCTAAGTGCTAAAGTAACGAATGACATTTACTCGCGTTACTGTAAACTACTTTTTAAAGTAGTTTTTAAAATCTGTAATTTTACTTTTACTTAAGTATGCATGTTTTGTTTGAAATATTGGACGTCGCTACATTTGAATTCATATTCGCTACTGAGTAAAAAATAAACCCCCGCTGTTAAAAAAAAGTAACTCGGTAACTTTTACTCTGAGTAATTTTTTTTTATAACGGTAACTTTACTTGTACTTGAGTACAAAAGTTTATTACTCTTTCCACCTCTGCTAAGTGCAGATACTAAATAAAGTAAATAAAGTGTATAAAGTGTACCATGACGTGTATCATGATGATGTTCTAGGTTTAGCATCAGAACAGCTTGCAACTTTTTCAGTATTAAAAAATGAATGAGTATTTACTGTTCGGGCTGGTCAGGGAGCACATTCACTGGGATTTCATTTTACAAATAAAGTAAACAAATTATTACGGTTTTACTTATACAAGAGTGTAATAATTCATAATCAAGCTCTTGCAGATATGTGTTGATCAATAGATAGGTAATTTTAAAGTGTTTTGATTACACTCTCAGTGGGGTGCGTGTGTGTGTGTGGAGAATGAAGGTTTTCTAGAAAACACAAGTGTAAGGTGAGTGTAATTATTACCTGTAGTATTTGTATATATATAAAAAATTTAAATTAAAAATCTAACCGTTCCAGCCTCCTTGTTAAAGTGGTCTATTCTTCGTCTCTTGATTAATTCCCAAAGGAGGCTAATCACTAGAAAAACAGCTGGTGCTAGTTCGGGCTTCATCCTGGGGTGAATTAGCGAGCGTCAGTACAGAAACAAATGTCCCGAGTAAAGCACTCGAAACGTCTAATGACTGTGGATGGCTGTCACAAACATGCGGCTTGCCGAGGCTTGTTTTCAGTTAAAATGCTGCCTAATGAAGCGGCTGCGTCCTGATTGGAAAACACCAGCGGTATCAGTGTACAGTACATACAAAACCGCCAATCTGTACATGCGGTAACTTATTTAACAAGACATGTTTCCTCAGTCACACACTTCTCTGTTAGTTAGTCAGTTAGTCCGGTGGAAATCAAGTCTGCATGGGAGTGATTTTGAGCCGTAAAGTTGTGTGTGTGTGTGTGTGTGTGTGTGTGTGTGGTTAGTCAGGTTTGATCCTACTGTTTGATGTTTGTCCTTATGGCCAGTAGGTTGTGTGATGTACAGCAAACACAACTTGAACCTGAACACACACCTACACACACTGGAGGCTCTCTGAGGCCCAGAGGGGTTTTTATTAACGCAGTTGTGGGTTGCTGTGCTCCAGTGTGATCTTTAGAGATCTGCGAGTTCTCTGTGGCTCCTTCCTATTAACTAGTGTCATTCTTTAACTTTTCCCCCTGGTTATTTACTTATCGCAGAGTTGAAGGTGGGATTTTTGTGATGATTCACTTTGTTGCCTTTAAACAAAAATTTTGCAACCTACTTTGAAGGTTCAGGGTCCTCAGGATCATGGTCCTGCCAGGTCTTTCCTCAAGTGCCATCTGACCCCCTGCCAAGTTGCAACCTAATCTTATCTCTCTGGCTGTTGGCACAAGGTTCATTCACTCACTCACTCACTCATCATCTATACCACTTTATCCTGTATGCAGGGTCACGGGGGCCTAGAGCCTACCGCAGGAGACTCTGTGCATGAGATACACCCTGGACAGGCTGCCAATACATCGTAAGGCACATGCTGAGGCGGGAATCGAACCCGGACCGTGGAGGTGCAAGGCGATGGTGATAACCTCTACACCACTGTGCTGCCTGGCTAAAGGTTTTGATTCGATATTTGTACTTGATACACCTTTGTCATAATTGCTTTCAAAAATTTGATAAACATCAATGTTATTATCATCTCATTCTCAAAGTATTTCTCAACTTTGACAATTTAACAAAGAGACTAAATTCTAATTACTTGTATCTGAGTATTTTTAGGTATTATTGTCAGGTATTTTCAAACTTTCAACCTTTTGTTCCTCTAGTACAGAGTTTTTTATTATCAAAAACATTTTCTACGTGCTTGCCAAGCGATCCTTTTGTGAATAATAAAATAATGGCATAAGAAATAAGTAGTTTTTGCCCATTTTTTTCCCAGTCATATTTCAGTTCACTTCCAGGCCTTTTATTGCAGCATGGAGATTTTAAATATGAAACTGGCAAATTAGAGGATTGTTATTAAGGATGGTAAGACAAATTCAGACTATTTATTCATTATTACTGTTATTAATTATGGGATTGTTCCTCATGATGACACAAACTGCTGTCCAGGCCATTCCAAGCTGTTTCTGTGTCTAATAAACCTGAAGATACATTTCTTCAAAATAAAACCAAACTATTATAGACAAAAATCCTCATAATAGGAAACAAATTTCCTTAAATAAATTCATAAAAAAAAAAAAAAAAGATTCTGCCTAAATTTGCTTTAAAAGGGACGACATGGTGGCTTAGTGGTTAGCACTGTTACCACCGGGGTTCGGGTTCGAATCTGTTAATCGACACCTCCTAATGAACCCGATTCATTTGCTTGGAAAATGTAGTTTACTGCTACATTCCTGCTACAGAACTTGCCAGAAACCATGGAGGACAGAGAGAAGCATGTGCACTGTGGGTGATCAAAGTAATTATCTTTCTCCAGCCATGCAAGGCTGAACTGTTCCTTACCTCTGCTTCATATGCCTTTGTTTGTTTCTGGATCCCCATGGTGCTTATCCCTTCTTGCTGGTGGTGCTCTGGGCATGGTCGAACCCTGGTGAAAAGAAAGAAAGAAAGAAAGAAAGAAAAAAGGGGGAGAGTAAAGGAAGGTTAGTTCCTTTCAGGACAGAAGGAGTACAAACTCATAGGGATAAGACTTAGAGGCTGAGTGTAGAGGAGTGGGCAGATGAGTTTTTATTTTTACCCATAAAGGTCAGGCAGTTGTTACTGTGGAGAAACAGAGGAAGACAGAGTGAGTGGGGCTTTCCCCCTGCTGTGAGTGTAACAAAAATCAGTAGGTGAAACACACTCCCTGCTGGCTCTTCACACATACAGCATGCCTGAAGGCACCTACATCAAACCAGATGGACCCAAACACACGTCACATGTAGGTTGGAAATAACCAGAGGTGAAGAGCTACGCGTTCAAGTACCAGAGCACACCGCGGTGCCTGGGCAAGCTCATGTTGCAAGTCTGGCCTAGGCAAGACAAGACAATGCAAGACAAGACAAGACAAGTCTAGGCAAGGAGACGCGAGGAAGGGCAGGTCAAGGCCAAGAAACACAAGGAAAGTCTAGCCTAGGCAGGGCAAGGCAGGTCCAGGCAAGACAAGACCAATGAAGTCAAGGCCTACAGGTAAACTCTACAGAAGCAGCAAGGTGAGGAAACGCAGAACAGGAGCAGAACAGAGACATAGAAGAGACACATAGATGGAAATCTGGCATTTTGGAAGGGAACTGTCCAGAAATTTCATGACACAAAGAACCTTATGATAATAATAACAACAACAACAACAACAATAATAATAATAATAATAATGCATTTTATTTATATAGGCGCCTTTCTGGTCACCCAAGAATAAATAAAACAGCACAATAAGACAACACTGATAACAGAGATAACATTGAGTAGTCAGACAAGATTGAAAACAAAAAAAGGGTCAGTGTCATAATTTTCGGCATTTAAAAACAAATGATGATTCAGAAGGAGGTTTAAGACATTTATGACTTGAGATTTTAATGCAGTCTTACAGTATATCATGTAGATATAAATAGGGTTTAAGTTGAGTTTTGAATTTGTTTGGAGAATCCGTGTTACAGATGTTTTCAGGGAGCGGAGGCGAGGAGCAGGATGGCTAAAGGCTCTAGGGCCCCCTGCTGGGCTGGTGGTCAGGGGTGTAACAAGGAGCCTCGATGAAGAAGAGCAGAGAGTTACGGGTGATTTGGGGGGAAATTATATACTGTACAGTCGATCCATGTTGAGGTGAGTATGCATTTTTTTTCGCCCCTCTACAAGCTATCGTAGAAAAACATACCACATATATCAGGACATTATTGAAATACTTGAAAAGTATTATTACGCACTGCATGATATCATCACAGCGTCAGTGTGCTGGAAGGTCTGTCCCATCTGAAAGAAGACAAAAAGAAAGCTGTCGTTTGAGGCTGCTTAAGTTTGACAAACACAGTAAAATATAAATCCATAATATCTAAAAACAGATTAATTTCAGCTACAATAGAATTTAAAAAAAAAAAGATATCGGTAATTTTATTATATTATTTTCATATCTTGAGCTGTTAAAAATATGAACTTAAAGAGCAAGCTGCTGCTGTTGAGACTTTTCTCTGCCTACACGTCATACATTTATCCTCTGTGGGTTTCAAAATAAAGTTAAAAGAACAAATAAAGGCTTGAAATGAGCTTTTAAAAAAAAGATTTAACAGTAATTGTTCCCATAATCGCCGTCATGACTTTTTTTTAATGATGAGACATCAACATCTTCTCAAAAGTAAGTGTAATTATACTTACATTATTAAGAATCCACATTATTCGTGTTACTCGAGGTTGTCCCCGTGACCCAGTAACTAAAGTTAGACACAAAAGTGGGACAGACTTCAGTTTGTGATAAATGGGGCTCAGAGGGAAGGATGTGCATGAGGCTTTCTACACAAGCTATCTGTAATCCAGGCTCGCATAATCACAGCACAATTTCATTCCATGTTATTTGTATAGCGCCTTTAGCAACGCCCCTTGTCATAAAGCCACTGTGCAGAAATAAATCGCCAGATATCAATTTAAATTTTTTACAAAAGGCAGTCCAGGGTCAGGCACAAAAATGCCAAATTTGAAACAGAGTCATAAAGTCAGACAGGAAACTAAACTCAGAGGATCGTCCGAAACTAGAGGCGGGAGCAAACAGAGTGCTACAAATAAAATGACATTTCCAACATAAGCACAGCTCTTGTACAATTATATTTCTGATTTTATTAAGGATTAGCCCTTCACATGACGAGACTTGGCAGCGTAGGCCTCTGTTCAGTTTATCGCAGCATCTGCGTACAGCTTCCTGTTGACCTTAAACATTCAAATGCTAAAATAGCACATAGTCCAGTTACTGGGTTAGAACTCCTGCTAGAACACTGCACAAAGCAGACTTGTTAAGATGGAGGCTTCTACCCCTTAGTTGTTCACCAGAACAGTGTAGAGACATCACATTCTTGTATTTTCACCTCCTTTGATAAACAAATGAAACACAGTGCAGTGAAAATGCTTATCATGCCACATGCAATCGTCTCTCAGCTTCACTGCCTTTGTGTTGCACTCAGACTATAAGTCTAATGAAAGTAACAAATCTAAAAGACCTTGTGTTGTAGAGCCATGGAAACTGCCGCTCGAAAATCATCAAGCTCACACCTAAAAACAGCCCTGCAATTTCTTATTAAATTGAGTTGCTTAAGTGAGTTCTGTGGGGGAAAAAAGGAAATATGGTTTCAATTTGATTTGTTTTTTCAATATGAATGCACTGGACTATTTTAATAAAAAAAATTAAAAAAAAAACATACTCTATACCAGTAGTGTTGGAAGGCAATGCCGTTTAAGGTACAGTATACGTGCAACAACTTATTCAAGCAGCTTGTATGATGCTAAACTACGGTGGCCGAGAAGTGCAAAACAACTAAACAAAATGAAAACAAAATAACAAAAAACCACAATAACAAAACCCAAAAGAAAAGAAAATATTCAAAAACAAAATAACAAAACCCCCAAACTACTTTGTTATTTTGTTTTGCGTTTTGTTAATTTGGTTTTGAACTTGCTATTTAGTTTGGGGTTTTGTTCATTTGGTTCGCGCCTCTCGGCCGCTCAGAAACGAACCGGAAAAGGTGGGTATAGTTTGCGAATGAAATTCTTACCGCTGATTGGACGAGACATCTGTCACTCAAGATATACAGGAAGTACTGGAGCGGCGGTAGAGTCGTGTGTGTATGAATGTGCAAACATGTCCTGTCCTTATTGTGGTTTCAAATATGGCGTTCTGCCAAATTTTTTGCAGTTCTTGTGGATTTTTATTTTCTTTTAAAAGAGAAACAGCAGTTCGCAAACTAATCTTTATACCGTGATATGTCATCAGCATGTCCAAAATCACGGCATACGAATGTCCGTCCTCAAACTAACGTTGAATAAATTCAATTTCCTTGCTTTCTAATGAAAAATGTAATTATTTTCTTAGTTTTGCAGACCGAAAAAAATGTTTTAAAATGAAGCAGAACACAAGAAACAAATTTAGAGACACAATTTCCTACTTCCTGGTTATCCTGAGTGACAGGTGTCTCGTCCAATCAGCGGTAAGAATTTAATTCGCAAACTATACCTACCTTTTCCGGTTCGTGTCTGAGTGGCCGAGAAGTGCAAACCAAATGAACAAAACCCAAAACAAAACAACAAATTCAAAACCAAATTAACAATTAGTTTCGGGTTTGTTAATTTGGTTTTGAATTTGTTATTTTGTTTTGGGTTTTGGTAATTTTGTTTTGAATTTACTATTTAGTTTTCGGATTTGTTAATTTGGTTTTGAATTTGTTATTTTGTCTTTGAATGTTATTTTGTTTTCGGTTTTGATAAGTTGTTTTGCACTTCACGGCCACCGTACTAAAGGCTAATGCATTATATAATAAACATTATATAGCAACAGCTGGAAGTACCTTGGTTGTGATTTATTTAATGAGAGCTTTGAGAAGCACTGCCACCCCGTACTGAAACCTGTGACACTGAAGCAGTCAGGCATCATCACTGACTTTACGTTGTATACAGTAGTGGACAGATTCTACTTACAGCGAGTTATTCTTTTGTTTTGGTTCTCTTTCCTCTTTCTTATAATAATGAAGAATGACATTAATGATTGTGGAAGATGTGATGAACTCAGTTTAAACCCCTGATCATTTTGGGTTTCGTTATAACCCGGGTGATGATGTCAGACTGCTGGGTTGTACGTTGGTCAAGGGAAAATGTCCTGAAAGCTCCTCCTCCTCACCGACTGGCAGCTAGTTTACTGGACGTACTGTGTATGTTTAGACTGAACAGATTACCTGATGGCCAAAACACAGTATTGGTGCTGATGTTATTTATTAATGTTATACAGTACATATAATTCAGAACATTTGTGGGCCAAAGAAGCTACTTATGAAGTTAATTCAACATGGAAGTGACCGATCTCGCTATCAGTTACTAACTTCAGCTGTTTTGGAGACATGCTTTTATATGAGCCCCCAAAATGACCATTTTTCAGTGTTATACTTTCTCACTTCAAACAAAAATCCTTTAAAATGCACATTATTAATCTTTTTTAGTACTGATACAAAAATTGGTGTAAGCTACTAGAAGCACATGACCTGTAAAAACCGTTGCTTAAATGAAAGCATTCTGTCCAAAATTAAGGACTTTTTTCTCTGCAGTGTTCGTAACCATGTGAAATTCATGATGCAATATCTTAACAAGTTTGCATTTTATGATAATACACCTTTTCCAGGTATATGTCTTGTTTTGAATTAAAAAAAAAAAGTTACAGAAACTAAAACGTAAAAGGGCATGAAATGTGTCTGCATGTTCAGAAAAAAACGAAGCCTGGACGAAAAAACGAAGCATAAACTATTATGAAAAATGGTGTTATATGATCCTATCTGAAAGTTCACTTTTTCATCTACAGTAGGCGAGACAGTTTTTAGCACCAATACCAGTCTTTGGCAGTGAGCATATTATTTCCAGTAGAGGTTTACACTTCACACTGCATGCATCAGCCCTTACATTTCACCTGTTCAGAAAAAAATATCAGAATGGTAAAGAATGACTATGTGAAAAGAAGCGTATGGACATGGTCACTGAGCTTTCTGACGTCAGGAAATGCAAGCTGTCCTCAGCTAAGTCTAACTCAGATGGTGTACTGTAGCTACAGTATCTCAGGTTAAGTCATAAGTTTACAGGCTGCTTTTAGACATAGACAATGTACGTTATGTTACGCTATACAGGAGAAGGTAGCTTGATCCTCATCCTTCTCCTCTAATTGTTTATGGTCAGACTTTCCACAGTGTCCAAACCCTCCTGAAATTTAGGTTGCTGGAAAAAAAACCCTTCTCCTTAGTGGTGAGGGAGGAACTATATTATGACCCTGAGAATGTCCCTGAATAGTCACTTGTAGAAGACTTTCATTAAGACCAGCCATGCTGCCTGGAAACCATCCAAAGGCTCCTGTCACAGCTCTTTGTGGGGAAAAAATGGTTGTAGGATGGATGCTACCTCAGATCCCTATAAAGGCTGATGATGGGAGTTTAGCACTAAACCTGCGCACTACACAAGAAGGTTTCCTTATCGTTCACCAAAAACATCATGAAACAGAGTGGAGGAACTCTCAATAACTGCCGCTGAAGATAGCACCATATGGTCTTCTTATAGAGTAGGTTCATGTTATAATAACCATAAAGATGTCTTGGAAGGCAAACATTTTCACTATGATGGCTTCAGATGCAAATCTTCACCACTGAACAGCTGGAAACCTTAGCACAGTGCACTTTATATCAACTCAAACTCATTTCCTGTTGTACGTTTGCATTTTTGACCTCCGAGCACACAGCTATAGGATGGCTAGATTAATGACTGCACACTTTCGAGATACACACTTTCGCAGATACAAATGGACTATGGTTCTATGAACATTCGTAGATGCGAACAAATCCTGGGAGTAGCTCAAGTGTTTTGAACAAAAAATAGACACTGTAGTGCACTATATACCAATATTTACAATTATATATCATTTTCAGTGTGTAAGGTAATATATAAAATGTCTAAAATCTGGTATATTGTATATATGTGTGTGTGTATGTGTGTATTTGTGTGTGTGTGTGTGTGTGTGTGTGCGCGCGGGAGCAATGAGTCGGCCTTATCGGTTTTAATGAATCAGTCGGGGAGCATGATGATAGAAAATGTCTGTCCTGTAAATCTGACCTGATGGTGAATAATCCTAATTTCTTGAAAATCCTCAACAAACCAGAGTTCACAGTCCCATACAGTGGAAAACAGGTCTGAGACACAATGGTGTCCAGGAATCCCCTCGCGATTTAAAGGCGCAGAGACAACACTGTTACATTTCATTGTGAGATTCATTTCCTTAGGTGTGGTTACAGTTTTTGGCCACATGATGGCAGTGTGGGGAAAGGGGACAGAGATTTAGTCAAGTGGTTGGTATGATTTATATTTTACAGCATATTTGTGTCAAAAGCATATAAGACTAACTTTGTCGGACTTAAGAACAAATTGGACTTACGAACGTGTCCGGGAACAGAACTCATTCATTCATTCATAAGTCGGGGGCTACCTGTCCTTTATGTATATTAAAGTACAAGTAGTCCTATGCTGTAAATATGCTGTACAATATATAATATGCTATATATATATATATATATATATATATATATATATATATATATATATATATATATATATATTTCTAAATCTAAGAGTCCTGACATGTTGTTTCCTTTTGCTACAGTGATCTGTATATCATATCTTCACACCAGAATTAATCATATGATATATGTGTTTAGCAGTTCATTATTTATATTCAGCAATGTTTACAATTTTGTTTATTATTCATATCATCTAATGATCAAGTGTGCATAGAAACACACACAAATCCCAAACACCAACTAATTCATCGAGATCAGTCCATTTAGGTCTGTGTTGCAGAACCCTGCTCTGTCATGGGGTCTGTCCCTGCACGGGACCGAGAAAGCACCGAAAAACATTCGAGAGGATTTCAAAATAGATTTGATGTACTTTATGTCCATAAGAACAGTCAGAAACAGCAGTGGAAAATGAACCGTTCTGATCTGAATAACTCTAATTGCATCCTGCATGTTTTCATAATATTTTGTTGCAATTTTTATAGTTACTTAGAGACAGATACCTGGAGAAAGTACACAAGGGTAGGTGTGTTTATAAAAAGCCTTTAGAATCCCAGAGGTACACACAAACACACACACACACGCACACACACACACAGACACACACAGACACGCACGCACACGCACACACACACACACACACACACCTTTTAAAGAGTGTTTTTTTGTTCTTTGCAGAGCAGATCCTCAATCCCGTCTCAATATAGTCCTTCATAAAACAATCAGAACAATCAGGGCTCGATTTAAGGGGGGTTGGTGAGAGTTGACATACCCTGTTGGTGACATAACCATCCCCTGTGTAAAACCACTACCCCCCTTACCATCCTCTTCAGATTAATAATGCTGTGTATTATGTAGAATTTGTCATGAAAATGAAATATTAAGACTCTCTACTGTATGATCATCTACGAACTATAAATAAGGCGATTAGCCAATCAGAATTCAAATTGTAACATGCTGCTCACAAGCTCACACACGTTTTCGTAATTTTTCGCACTGTTTGCATTTTCGCCAATAAGCCAAGAGAACAGTTCGAGCACAGCTTCTGATTTATTTAAAAAAGAAGAGAACTGAAGGTATGATACACACACACACACACACACACACACACACACACACACACACACACACACACACACACGTCCTCTCAGCAGAGATGGGATGAAAACCAAGAATTCAGTTTAATATTTTCAAAATGTCTGACTGACAGCTTTAATGACTATAAAAGATGAGTTCTTTACACAGTTTGTGTAATTTCTTTATCAAAAAGAAAAGCAGAGGTTTTGTTTTCTCATTAGACTTTTTGGCTTCACCTACACACCTGTACTGTACATGCTTGGGTGCAAAAGGGTCAAAAATGGAGAGACGCTATGTAACCATGCAAAACTACAGTACTATTAAATTATTTCATTACTAATGTTTATGTAGATTTTTATTCTACTCTCATAATCCTAATTATTCAAACTCTGAAACTCTGGTGTTGTATGGAAATCTGACTGGATGAGAGGCGTGACACGTGCTGATAATAGACAGTAACAGCACCGTGATGTGTAGCTACTGTATATGTATGACTGGGTGCACACACTTACACTACCTGCGGGTCACAGCGTGGGTGAGAGTAGGTCTGTACGGTCCGCAGTACTGAGTCATTGTTTCTGTTGTTTTATTTACACCTAACGGGCGGTACAAAGCTAACTATCATCTAACACAAGGCTGAATCCCAAATCCCTCTCTAACCCCTGATCAAGGGCACTGCTTGGTGCTTCGTCAGTCGTGGTTAGCTAGTTCAGCCAGACGTGGAAGGATATGTGTGGGCGGAGCAAAATAACTGGTTAGGTAAAGATACAAATCGTAATCGGATGATAAGAAATAGTGTTTGTGCCACCTTCGCCCTCGACTTGCTCATCAGGAACAATCTGATCATGTTGATTGATACATATCATTTTATATTTCCATAATTTTCTTTTGATTCTGTAAAGTTGCTTTGTGACAATAACCATTGTTAAGTGCTATACAAATTGAAAAATTAAATAGGATGAACTGCAATTGACACATAACTCATAAAAATGATATCCTTTCATTTTTCCAAGCTGTCCAATTATCATTACTGTTGACATTGAATTCCATTCCTCTTATTTTTTTTATGTTTGGTCCGGATATAAAAGCATATATATATATATATATATATATATATATATATATATATATATATATATATATATATTTTTTTTTTTTATCATTTTCAAAAGCATTCTCTATTTGCCTTTGTGGAAAATGAAGGCACCACATCAGTGCATCTATCAAGATGTGCAGTAGGGGGGAAGTGATGGCTTCAGAAGAGTGTCAGTTAATATCGAACTCATCAAAACAGACGTCCACCGGCTCGTTCAACTATAGCTCAATACTCACCCTGTGAATTACCTGATAAATGATTCAGTATACCAAATTTCACATTACTCATTACTGGAGAATAGCTACTTTAACTGAACTCCACCCCTATGAGTGACCATAACCCAGCTGTGCAGAAACCGGTCCCGAATAAGCCTTTGAAAGCTGTAAGCCTATGCAGTCATTCATGAGCTCCAGCTGTTTGAGTTGTTCGAGTTAACGTTCACGCCGCCCTGTGTTAAGGTGCACATCTGTTGGTTTGTGTGTGTTTGCAGAAAGATCATCTAGTCAGCTGCAGTTCACTCCTGCACTCCTGTCTCCTCTGCCTCTGAATTTCTTTGTTCCTCGTTCCTTCCCACTGTTCGGCTGTTTCAGATGTCTGCAACGTGGATCTGTAATGGTAATGCTCATCACCCTGTCACATTGCTGCTAACTGCTAAAACTGGGATTGATTGGATTGTTAATTTGTTAACAATTGGGATTGATTGTGGATTGCTTTGGGAGGTTGATAGGTGCACACAGAGCTTCACGGAGCACTTTCCAGCCGGGGTGAAAAATGGGTCGTCACTCAAGGCTTCATGTTTTCGCTATGTTTTTGAAAGGGTGTTAATTTTTAGCTTCATGTTATCAACAAGCAACACACACAACAGAATATGGAATATAAAATATAAAAAAATATATATATTCCTATCTGGAAAGTGTTGCAATGATCAAGTCTCAGGAACTGATCTCTATCAGAATCATCATATATATATATATATATATATATATATATATATATATATATATATATATATATATATATATATATACTGTATATCATAACCTTATTTTAAAAAATAATGAGTAAAAATACAAACAACACATACAGTACATGAGCAGACTGACAGATGTTTGAAGAACCTGAGAGGCCATCCTGGTGCGCTTACAGGTGGAGGTCTCAGGGTTGGAGGAAATCTGCTACTAGATACTCCACGGAGTAAGATCGGAGAAATAATGCTGGAACAGAGGTTTGAACATGAATGACCTTGCAGAGACCGCTGTGGTTATCTAATGTGAAAGCAGTACCTGAGATCTCTTACACAGAGATTACATCATAAGTACCACTGGCCTCATCAGGTTGGAGAATGTGTAGTGTGTTCACTGTAACCTGCAATCAGTGTAATGAGTACACTTAGCTCTAGTGTTCACACAGGAGCCCCTCGTGTGCAGTACTACCGGCCTCTATCAGTCATACAGAACGAAGAGCGAAAACACAATATACTGGTAAAACTACAGCAAGCACAGCTATTTAAATGACATTGTATTTTAGTTCACATTGACTTCATTCCTAAAACCATTGATATTGGGGCCATTTTTCATGCTCCTTGACCACAGAGACAATTCTGCGTTTTTTGCTCTTGTTCTGTACTGGAGTTCTTCAAATGAATAAATTATAATAGTTTGTTCCTTGGCTGTAAAATACACCACCTTAATCCTCTCCAAATAGCATTTGAGCCAGTGTGAGTGTGACTCCATCCTCTGCCAAGTGAAAACCTGCAGGACTCAATTTAATGAGTTATTAACCTGTGTATTGAAACCCCAGGGTTGTTGAGTTGCTTTGTGGTCCAGCCGTCTGATTTATGTTGTAGCTCATCTGCTGCAAGGCGTGCCTGACCTGTTCTGTATACTCTGTATACTGAATGCTTTTCTGCTTACCATGGCTGTAAAGAATGGCTAGCTGAGTTCAAACCAGTCTGATCATTTGTCAGTACTGCCCCCTAGGGGCTGTGGCTGCTTCTGATATACAGTATTTTATATATCATATGGGACTTTGTGTTTTGGGGGACCTTTTAACTTGATGTGTGTGTTTTTTTTTGTTTCTTGGATCACAGTTATCACACAGGTGTGATCTGTTAATTAGTTGCATTATTTAAGCTCACTGTTTACATTAGTTTATTGTCTTGCATCTGTTTACTGTTTGTGCTCCTGTTTTGTTTCCAGTATTGGCCAAGTTTGCTTGTTTGTTATCTCAATAAATGTCTTCACCCTAAGAAGGTACACCGTACCTGTGATCATCCTTGATTGATCAGTGAATCAATTTTCATCTTATAAACAAGAAGAATGATTCTGTGGGCCTCTTAGATGGGTGAAGGCTGGAGGTCTGGTATATTAGGCTTTCAAGGGGCGCAGTCACCCCTGTGTGATGTGAACATTATCTGAAGCTGAGTGTGCGCATGCATGCCATGCGGTTGGCTGAGCAGGTAATTGCATGAATGAGCAGGTGTACAGGTGAATGCATGTGTGCGCTGGTGGATTTAGATATGGGTGACATGGGCAGGCGATCAGGGTGGTATCTTGCCGGGGGCGGCACAGTTCAGTATGATGATAACGTATGTGTGATTGGATTTATCACTCGTTTGCATGCTGAATTTTTCATGTCACTGTGTGGGTTAATTAACCTGCATGGCACCCTAGTGTATGAGCGAGGAAGAGGACTGACTGTGAGGGGGCTAGTGGACATCACCTCAGGTCGACTGCAGGGGAAGCAGGAACTTTATACTGCAATGCAATTAGTGAAATCACTCACACTACGACATGGTACATAATAAACCACAGATCATTCATGACACTGAATATATATACTATACTGTACAGAAAATGTTCATGCTTCTGTTCTGTGTGAAATTGTTAAGGATAATATATAGCCTGCAAGGCTACACACCTCCAAGGGCAAATGGTTCAGTCTTGACTCTTAATTGGGAGTGGGTAATGTCTTGATGCTTGGCGAATAATAAAAAGTAAATAAGGTCAAAGCCATTAGGTGCCCAGTTTAGAAAAAAAAAAGGAAAGACAAGGAGAAAAGGACAAAAACACAAAGGTATGCAGCTGTGTCATCACATTGTGAGTATAATATTATATATGTAGCTAATAAAATAGGTCTTTATACTACTTAATGTTTGTTAAGGCAAACAGTGACCCAAAATTGTGTATATTTACCCCATTTTTTTTTTTACAATTTTTAGATTGTTATAAATTATAACACTTTTCATTTTTCTGTTATGCATGTACATTTGGATGAAATAGATGGGTTCCTTTGATCAGCATGATTTACTGGGCAAACTTGGTCTGTGCCGCTCTGTGATTAGGGACAAATACCTCCGTATTCTGTGTAAAAATCAGCTCAATCCATAAATCCTGCTAAATGACATTAAAAATCAGAAACCCATTCCCATTCCCAACTCCTAGTGTTCCAAACCCATTCCCATTCCCAACTTTTTCCTGTCGCAAACCCCATTCCATCACAAGCCCATTCCCATTCCAAACCCATTCCCAATGAAAACTCCTTCCGGTTGCAGACCATTCCAATTTCTAATTAAGAAGGATAAACCACTCAATTCACCAGCCTCGTGCGCAGATTTCAGGTTCCTTAAACCCCGCCCATGACTGACTTCCCATTGGCTGGTGGGTCCGATTCACAGCCAATCAGAGCCCAGATCGCGCTGGCGAGCCGTTTTGGTGATAAAACTCCGGCGAGCCGAGCTGCTCGCGCTGTAGAGTCTCGCGGCTGTGGCTCGAGTGGCTCCAGGTCCGGGTCTCTGACGTCACTGCGCGAGGATATACGCTCGGTACCATGGCTGTGACAGCACTTCTCTTCAGTTTGTCTCTCATTCTCGAGATTACAGCAGGTAGGGCACGCGCGCGGCTCAGACACGAGCTCTAACCTGGCGTACATTTGCGGGAGTTCAGCGCGCGCGTTTGGGCGGCTGTCTTCCCGAGCTTACAGCGCGCGCACCACCACCACCATCATCATCACTATCATCATCATCATCATCACCTGTCCTCTGTATCATTAAAGATGTAATGAAAGTAGTAGGAGGTGTATTTTTCAGAGTGTCCTGTTCAGTTTGTAAAGCGATATCAGAGTCTCTTCATTAATTCTGAGGCGATAGAGTTTGTTATAGAGTATCATCTCACATGTCCACTTAAAAAACACTTAACACGCCAGTTTGTAAAACACGGAACTCCCAGTGTAATGACCAATTAGTGTACAAGCAGACGCTGTGTCCAGCAACTTAAAAAAATTAACACTTTATAAATTCATGTGATGTAAGAGTATTCATCTCTCTCTCTCTCTCTCTCTCTCTCTCTCTCTCTCTCTCTTTGTCTCTCTATCTGTGTTTCTCTCTCTCTCTCTCTCTCTCTCTCTTTGTCTCTCTATCTGTGTTTCTCTCTCTCTCTCTCTCTCTCTCTCTCTTTGTCTCTCTATCTGTGTTTCTCTCTCTCTCTCTCTCTCTCTTTGTCTCTCTATCTGTGTTTCTCTCTCTCTCTCTCTCTCTCTCTCTCTCTCTCTCTCTCTCTCTCTCTATCTGTCTCTCTCTCTCTCTCTCTCTCTCTCTCTTCTGTCTATCTGTCTCTATCTGTGTCTCTCTCTCTCTCTCTCTCTCTCTCTCTCTCTCTCTCTCTCTATCTGTCTCTCTTTGTGTGTGTGTGTCTCTCTCTCTGTGTTTCTCTCTGTCTCTCTCTACGTCTGTCTATCTGTCTCTATCTGTGTCTCTCTCTCTCTCTGTCTCTATCTGTGTCTCTCTCTCTCTCTGTCTCTATCTGTGTCTCTCTCTCTCTCTGTCTCTATCTGTGTCTCTCTCTCTCTCTGTCTCTATCTGTGTCTCTCTCTCTCTCTGTCTCTATCTGTGTGTCTCTCTCTCTCTGTCTCTATCTGTGTGTCTCTCTCTCTCTGTCTCTATCTGTGTGTCTCTCTCTCTCTGTCTCTATCTGTGTGTCTCTCTCTCTGTCTCTCTCTGTGTGTCTCTTTCTCTTTCTCTCTCTCTCTCTCTCGCTCTTCTCCTGTAGTGTTTGGATTAGATGCTGATTTCCAGGTGGATCTGATCCGAGAGTTGGATTTGTCCAATGCCACACATGGAATAAGCCAAACTGCAGGTCTTCACAACAGCAGCAAAGCCTTTCTGTTTCGAGGTAAACAGATAAAAATCCCTCTCACCTTTTCATTGTGAACTTTAGCTCTGCGTTTGCTGAAAGTTTAGGTGAGACGTGTGGAGCAGTTCTTTATTAGTGAAGGTGAAATAAATTCCCTGTTCTTTCCGAATCTGGTTGGATGTTCACGCAGCGGCTCGTAAACCAGATATGACTTCACAACTGGAAATGCATGTGTTATGCCGATATGTCTACTGTATAGCTCTGATTAATATGGCTTTGGGATATTGTTAAATGACATGTCTCATAACCAAGTGTCTCAGATTAGCCCCTATGAGTTATAATGCATGTACAACATTATTCATGAACATGTACAAACAGCTAAGACACACGTGTTATGCCTTGGTGTATTTGTTTTATGTGCTGTACAGTTTATATGGCAGTAATCTTTAGTATTCCTTAATGCATATATTTTCCTCAGTTATGGTTATGGGTTTAACTTGACCGTATCACTGCAATGCAATGAAATGAAAACCTTCACACTACGCTATGTCATGTAGGCTTTCACTTGCATCATTTATTACTGCTGGGTATTTCTCTTAATATAATTATTAAAATTAAATAATGACTAACATAATAAAATTATGTTTGAAGATCTTGTGTCGCTCAAAATGGGAGGTGTTCGGGTCAAACTGGGACTTTTGATTGTCAGTTCTTATAGTAAAAACTTCTCTATATAATCTCCTCCTACACTAAATGCACTTATCACAGTGTTTCACTCGAGCTTGGACACCATCAAGGTAGAAAGTTCTCTCCGTACACCGGAGCTGTGATCCGACTGCCTGCTTCATGTCAGAAACGCCGGCCTCCCAGGAACTCCTTTACATGTAAATGTGTTGGAGCGCGGTCAGGACTGCAGGGCGTGGCAATAACTCCCAACCAAGTTCCTGTAATGTGTGCGTGGTGTTGGTGAATGAGTGTGTGTACAGTTCACACAGACAGATGCGTCTCTTCTGCAACTCAGTGTTGCTGATTTCCAAGGATCAGGTGTTCCAGGACTGCAGTGAGCTCCGAGCCACCTCGGCCGGGATCATCATTCATGGCCTTCTTAAAAATGTTTGCACTGTTCAGATGTTTTACTGCGGCTAAGAGTCTCATCACGGCCTTCCGAGTGGCGCAGTGGTAAAGTGCTCGCCCTATCATCCGGAGATGGCGAGTTGGATTCCCGGGTGATGCTGTAACCTCTCGCAGCCGGAAGTCTAGAGAGAGCTGATTGGCCGAGCTCTCAGAGGGGAGGGGTGCTTAGTGCTCCCAGATTAATCAAGACTCTACAGCCAATCAGAGGCGTCTGTGAGCTCACGTGAGCGGAATGAGCGGATAGTGTGTGTTACTCCGTCCCCAACGGTGCGTGAGCGAGCAGTTCGAAAAGCTTGTTGGCTGGCGTCACGTGGTTCGGAAGACTGAGTGGTAGTAGCAGCCTTAATATGGGAGCCCCCTTGTTACAGGGAGGAATTGGACACAACTAAATTAGGGAGGAAAAAAAAAAAGAGTCTTCTGTAAATGTCGACCACTTTTGCGTCTTCATTCACCAGAAATTTCATCACAAGTCCCGGTTTGACTTGAACACCTCTTATACGAATTTAAATAGCGCAAACATAATTCATTATTATTTCTTTTAACTTCTCAAGTCGATAAATACCGTTGTGGAACTAATGCGAAATGAATATGGCTGTGTATCTTCTGTAAGTGGATGATTATTGCTGCGGAGCAGATGTATTTAATACAGAATGTTGTCTGTATTTCATATATGCTTTGATGCACATGCACATGTCTCAGTAACAGCTCCTGAAGTTTTTCCTATAGAGAAGCGAACGTGCTCAGTGGCGTGGAGCGATCACACCATCTGTCGGGTGAAAGGATCTGATTATCTTGTCAGTCTTAATTGTTACACAACAGCTGTTCCTGTGCATCTGATTCAGAATATTTGATATCGAATGCATTGTCATTTTCTTAATGGCCACATATACCACTGGTTAGAGCTCTGCTTTAGCGTAGCGGTTGTCCAGAGTACGTAACCAGATCTCGCTGATTTTCCTCAGTTAATGCTTGGACAGCTGAAGGAGGCACATTGTTAGTGTTCCTGGGTGAAATGTCCGTGCTGTGACTGCCGCGAGTGTGGACGTGCTGGCAGACGCCGAGGCGATGTGTGCGCGCTGCTGCATGTGTGTGTCGCTCCCGGAAAGCACCAGCAGAAATGTCCCTCAGGTAAACGTCAGGTTGAAATGATCATATTTTGATATCTAACCCGGGCGTTTTCTTCAACATCCAGAAGGAAGTGAACAAGACGGTAAGACGATGGTGCTGAAACACCAGCTGATCTGAGAACTGCGTGAGAGCGCTAATGAGCTGACTTGTTGGAGGATTAGGATGACTGACGCTAGTGTCGCACTGACGACTGTCAAATCAAACGATTTAAATGCGTGGTGTCGGCAGCTTGAAGCTGTGCGACAGGGAAGTGTGTTGCATCTTGTACCGTGTGTTTCCCTTTTACTTGCTTTGGATCCCGGACCGGCCTTAATGACCTGCTGTCTGATCATCTTGTGTCTTTGATGCGTCTTATCCTCACCATACACAGCAAAATCCCCAGTGTCGGGTTAATCCCTACAGTGTTTTTTCATTTTTAGGTCCAGTTAGACTCTGAGTGTTAAAACTGGGATTTTACAGTGTACGGGAACTCGGTAATTATCCAGACGTCTTTTCACTACAACCACATCCAAGTCTAATTTGTAATTTCAGTTTTTGCATGCATTCAACAACAAACCCCCGAGTAAGCAGCACTGCAGGTTCGTGCTGTTCTAGCGACTCATAACCAGCTTGTTATCCAACACTACAGTTCATACGGCTGGCGTCTTGTACACGGTGAACCCCGTCACATGCTCAGCCCGCCGCAGACGCCCGGGCTAAGGCCTTCGTCTGTGGATTGGGGCTAAAGGTCCAGCGCGGGCTTCTCTCTGACAATAAGCAGCGTTTAACATTTCCATTCATGGTTTGTTGCTGCATTGTTGTTCACTAATTGCTTACTGCAGGTTCTGACCGGTTAATGTGTTCAACTGTGTCACAGCTGCAGATTTCACCGAGTGTTTAACTCACTGATAATCACAGAGTGCGCTCCTGTTGTCTAATTGATCGCGTTCTATTGAACAGAGATTTAGTTAGCCTGTAACCCTGGAAATTGCTTTGCATTGATCGCTTCCTTTTACAGCACAGAGGTGTGTTTTGACGGACAGATCGGGTGACCTTATTCCTTTGATTTTAGCTTTTTGTGTGTGGTGGGATTTATTTATTAAACCTTATTGGATTATATTTGGGTTTGGAAAAAAAAAAAAACAACTAAATCTTGATTTTAACACACTAGACATACTTATTGTACATACTGTATGTAGTGCTGTGCAAAAGTCTTGACTCCCCCTTGCTTCCAAAGCTCCAGGTGTTCGGATGTTGTTTGATGAGGAACAGTTCTCCAGGCCTCCAGAAGGTCTCTCATGTTCTCTCCAGTCTCCGTACCCGAGCGCTTTCAGAGGAATGCGTTTGTGTTTAAGCCGCACAGTGACCTCTGAATCATACAAGCATTAAAAAGCCTCTAACTTCAGTCCTGAGCCAGTGAGAAACAGGTGCAGATGATGAGAGATGATCAGGAGGGGATTAGTTTCCTGCTGAGTGTTTGGAGCAGACGAGAGGGGAAATGAGGTCGTTGCTGAGGCTGTAACAGAAACAACCAGTTTTTAAACTGTGTGCTGCAGCCTGTCGCAGTGAACCGTGTTCCTATTTAGTCGACATTATATCATTCGATGAAAAATGGTGATATACTGTGTGTTTGAGAGTGTAAGTACAGCAGCGGGAGCCGCTCACACACCGGTCGTTCATAGCACGACTCAGAAGTCACGTGTCTCAGATATGCATCCTCAGTCATGTGACATTCGGAATCACTCAAATCAATACTTAAAAAGCCAAGCAGCCCAGTTTAAATATAAACCAAAGAGGGGTTTCCTGAATATTATCATGGTATGATTGTCATTTCAAAATTTAGGAATGAAGAGAATGAATATTGAAGGTGTTATTGTCCATATTTCCATTACACCAGTACAGAGTGAAGCACCGGTGCAGCACGGTGTCCATGTCCATGTCATGTTATACATATCTAGACATGGATCGTGTCATAACGACGAGTCGGAGCGTTTTGAAGCGATGCTACACGCGTGCGCTCTTCAGCGTTCAGGTCAGGCCTGATCGAATACGATGGAGGACAATCTTGCGCAGCTAATTAAAACTTCAGGACTTGTGTTCTCCTTTGATTCCTGTAAGGTTGACTGCTGTCCGAGGCTCTGCCGCCGGATCCATAAATAAAAAATGAGCAGTGTGATGGGTTTTCTTGTGCTCTCGGGGACTGGATTCGGGCCACCGCGTTTGATGGCTTTGTGTGTGTGTGTGTGTGTGGACGGGAATCTCAGTCTCCAGGGTCCAGGGCTTGCGTCACTCGGTGTAAGATGAAGTCCA
>QNUK01000623.1:0-45000 GCA_013621035.1 Clarias magur | reverse complement strand
ACGTTGTGTGGTGATGTAGACGGACAGCGTGATCGGTTTAAGCTGCCGTGACCTGGTGTGATGTGGTTTATTTACTCGGAATATAGAAATATTCCAAACAAGATGCGTTTTTAATGGGTGTAAGTTCTGTACATGCAGATAGGCGTATGGGACTAATTGCCCTGGGATGAGGCAGGAACTGTGTATTCAGGACATTATCACCGTAATGCAGAGTCTTAAGGCGGTACTGTACTGTTCATCAAGTCTGAATTGCACTAAATATGGCTCAGGGTTTTTTTTTTTTTTTTTTCTGGCTGGTTTTTACCTGCGCGCTCGTTTCTGAGTCTGAGTGTATTTAAGGAACAGAGCCAGTTGGGACGAACATAAAAATAAAAACTTACAAATAAAAAGCGTGTTGTGATATTAACACGGTGTTGACGGGGACGGAGAGTGTTTATAAAACACCAGGCCGTCCGCATCATCTCTCCGGCGTGATACCGACTCGGAGCGATTTAATCACTCGCAGCCAGTCTCCTATAGAACACATAAAACACACAATCTCTCAAAAGGAAACGGTTTAAAAGCACATTGTATTCTAATCCTTTCAGTGCTAATGGTCATGTGACTGATGCTTTCTCTGATCTGGCTTTCAGATTTCCACGGCCCGGCCCGAATAAACTATTCTAGATCGGATTCAAATAAACAAACGCTCAGAGCCTTCGATTGGATCATTACTGCAGGGGGATTAACATTTCCTGGCTGCTCTAACTGTCGCAGCGAGCAGCGTCTCATCTCTGAAACAGTTTTGTCAGCAGGCGTGTACCGTGATCATAGAACAGCTGTTACTGTGTTTCAGAAGGGTAACGTTATTTTGCTGCTCGAAGCAAAGACAACAACTCGAACTCACAGGACTGGGACTAAACAGCTGTCAGTGAGACTCATCAGGAAAAAGCCTTCAGTTTGCTAGTAGGCAGCATAAAGACTGAGGAGCGGTGGGAAAAGGGTCATGTGACCCGATGGGTCCAGATTGCGCCTACACCAGAGCGATGGGCGTGTCCGGGTAAGAAGGGGAGCGCATGAAGCGATAGGTTAGGTGTCTCCGTGGCGGTCCCCTGACTGGAGCGGACGTAAGACGGACAACAGCAACAGCATCTGATTCATTTTCTGACCAGTTAAAATGTACGGCCTGAGGCGTGCAGGGTGAAGTGTGAACCCCTGAGAAAGCACGAACACTAGCAGACTGGACAGTGGAGTGGCACTGAAATGGTGATGCCGGACGAGAAGCTCGTTTGAGACGGGTGTCTTTGCTTCCTCTGAAGACCCAGCGCTCGCGTACCAGACGAGGTTGCTAGGTTTGTTCACTACTGGAGATGTGTATTTAAGAGGATTAAGGATCGTTAGTTGGCTTGTCTAAATCTGTCTCTTTCACAAGTATAAAGAGGACAAGTGCTGTGTCCATGAAGAGGAGGGACACTGACAGCTGATCGAGCACAGTGTCAGGATCGGTAGTGTAGATTGTTAGTTAAGTTTTGGCAGGCAGGTTCAGTAGTGAAGGTATTTTTCACATCCATTTTTAGGGTGATTTTTAATCCATTTTTAAGCAGGATACTTTGAATATAACTATAATAACTGTTCTTACAAAGGGTAGCTTGCGGTAGATATTAGTGGTTGCATTAGACATGGCGTTGTCTGTCAGGCTCCTCTGAATAAAGCTGATCTGGTTGGTAATGAGGCTCACTCCACGATGCAACTTAATCTTTCGTTGGTCAGTTTTTGACTCAGAATCAGTTCACCATTTTTGAAGTGATTTAGGTTAAAAAAAAAAAAAATGGCGAGTGGCGCGGTGGTAAAGCGCTCGCCTTATTATCTGGAGTGTAACACAGCACACCTGGGCAGACGGAAACATCTGCCAGTCACATGTCCCAGTATCTTATAATCAGTGTTGGAGTACTCGGATTACTGTTTTGATGTGACGAGTAATGTATCGTGTTCGTTCTGCCATTCAAGTACTCGGTTGTTACTTTTTCAAAAATGTAATCCGTTATTCAGACAATTTATGTAATCCGTGAGCCAGACAGCAGTCATTCCCAATCCATTAGTGTGTGTGTGTGTGTGTGTGTGTGTGTGTGTGTGTGTGTGGGAAATTTGTCCTACAAGCCCCGCCCCCAATAACCCGTCCCCTCTGTTGTTCCTGCTGTTATACCCCTGTCTCACCCATGCGGTTTGACTATGTGACGACCGACGCGCGGAAAGATGGAAACCTAATCACAGCGCCGAAACTGGCGGAGAATCATGATGAACCGTACTTATGAACGCAGTAATGTAACGGATTACTTTTTGAAGACCGTAATTTTGTAATTAGTTACTTTAAAAAGTAACGTCCCCCAAAACTGCTTATAATTGACAGCTAAGTAGTTTTAAAGCAAAGCTGCTTTGTTCCACGTTGCTCCAGACGTCTAGATGTAAATATGGAATTCGTTTATGCTCATCTATCAGCATCATACTTTAAAGAAAACCAGACCCGAATGTCTTCAGTAGGGTTCGGTATCGTTTGGGGTTTTTTTTCGATACCGGTGCCAAATCGATACTTTGCAAAAGCCACAAAATGATGGTGGACTCAAGAATGCATTTTTATTGAACAAAAAAAAAAAAAATTAAATGCTTAAAATTGAACAATATATTAAAAGTTTAATGTCTAGCTGGAAAGCCATAATTATAAACAAAATCCATGATGCGTTAGTATTTTACAAATCGTTTGACCGTTTGTTAGCATGAATGCAAGATTTGCCTTTTGCGGTTAACATCATTACATTATCCTACTGCTAACCTGCGGAAAGGCTGCTGACGTCGGCATAATCCTTTTTGCTACGGTTGGTATGACCGGGGCTGAGGGTCGTCCACACCGATAGCGCCAGCTGTTGTCCGTAAGCTGTCAAACACGGCGCGTCCCTCTGCTTTTAACTTTATTCCGTGCGCCCTCACATGTTTCATTAGATTTGACGTGTTTCCCCCTTTCCACGCGACTGCTGTAAAACTTTTGCTGCACGTCGCGGTGTCGGGATCCTTTCTTGTGAAATATAGCCACACTTTCGACCGTTTAGTTTTTGGCATTTTAACGAAAGTAAATTTAGCAAGCTAAGATGGCGGTAGAGCACGTGCTGCCGTCAGAGCGAGTGGAACGCAAGATGCATTCACGCGCGTCTCGGCTGGTCTCATTTCCCCATGATTTATGCTTTTCTTTTTTTTTAATCTAATAAACTTTTAATCTATAAAAATAAAATGGACTAACATTACTGCGACAATGTTTTGGATTTGTATTATCAAAGCTTTCCAATGTCAAGATTTTTCTAATTAAGGAAATCATTTATTTTTCCGATCATGTCTGACAGCCCATGAATGCAGTATTTGCATTTTACTAGCGATCATGTGTGTTGATGAATCTAATTCTTATTACAGCTGTGTCATCGTCAGAGCCCCAGAGAACAAATATATTAATCCACAGTTCAGGCATTTAAGTGGCACCGAAATGAGGCACCGAAATTGGCGTTCTGTTTCAGTCCGGTACATACCGGTTGTAGAGGTACCGGTGCCGTACCCAACCCTAGTCTTCAGTGGATGGCGAAGGCCTTTCCAGTTACACTGAACCTATTTACGCATGCTTCGTATACATACATGTGTGTTACATAAATCCGATCTAGTTGGTATGCAGCAGTGGCGTCTGCTCCAGAGATTAGCTTTAGATGGAATAATTTTCCTCCCACAGATAATGAATCAAGCCTCAGGACACAACGAGAGCCACTTCAGCACACGAGCCAGTGTTTAACCTGCCAGATGCTCAGTAAGGCTAATGACGACCACCCGTGCCTTTGACATGAGCGTGTGAAGGACAGTCTTCAGAGTGACTGATTAAACTCGCAGGACAACGCCTGTGAGTGACTGGATCTTTGTGATGCTCAGAAAAATGGGTATTGCGTCCTCGTTGCACTGGTTTGTCATGACATCGGCACTGCTGGCCTTTTTAGAGCGCAAACTGAGACTAATTATTCAGCATAATTCATAATTCACATGCAGTGCCTTACACTTGCCAAAATGATGTTTAAAGTGAAAACTAACTGAAGCGTGAAGTTTTTTTTTTTTTTTTTTTCCCTTTACAAAATCTGTAGAACAAATTAAAATGAATTAGAATCAGAGCACTGAAAGTAGCATTTTATTTAATATTCGGTATTACACAACAGTTAGTTCTGACCGAGCGATCTGATTGGACGAGAGGCGTTATTCCATGAGTGATGATAACAGACAGTAACAGCACTGTGAACTGTAACTGTGTGTGTGTGACTGGGCGTGTCCCCGGTGTTGTCCAGCGGTTAAGGACACTGACTGTGTGTCTCAGCGTGGGTGAGAGTGGGTCTGTACGGTCCGCAGTACTGAGGAGAGAGCAGCTGCCTGGCCACGCCCACATTCACCCCCAGTCACAGAAGCACTTTCAGCAACAGCACACACCTGATAACGTCATGTCGTCTTACACAACACGCCTCACGTCTCTGCAGTAATTCTGAAACCTTATGATTTATTTACTCCTAACGCTTAGCTACAAAGCTAACTAGCGTCCAACACGAGGCTGAATCTCCAAATCCCTCTCTAAGCCCTCTAATCAAGGGCACTACTCAGTGTGTGGAACAAGGGAGTGTACACCCTACATAGTGCACTAGATTTACGTTTAACACTAATTGGGATTCGACCCCAGAACCCTGAAGTTAACGGAGCTGATATTCTAAAGTGTAATGAGTGTAAACGTGCAGTAAATCTGGTGAGTTTCTCAGGACTGTCCACCACCTGCATGGTTTATTCTCCTCACATCGTGTCTACAGAGAACCGCTAACTTTGGGGCTTTGTAAGAAAAAGCTCCGCCCCCTGCTGTAGTTTTAATAATACGTGGTACTGACAGGCAGCCTGCATCCTTTGATGGAAGTAGGCGTGGCGGATCGTAAGACACTAACAGTTCACTCAGATACTGTGGCGCGAGACCATTTAGTGCTTTAAATGTCAAAAGTAGTATCTTGAAATCGATGCGAAATTTCACAGGGAGCCAATGCAGTGTAGATAAGATAGGGGTGATGTGCTCGTATCTTCTGGTTCTAGTGAGGACTCTCGCTGCTGCATTCTGGACTAACTGAAGCTTGTTTATACACCTAGTTGAACAACCAGACAGTAAGGCGTTACAATAGTCCAACCTAGAGGTGATAAAAGCATGAACTAGTTTTTCTGCATCGTTAAGTGACAATGTTTCTTATTTTGGCAATATTTCTAAGGTGAAAGAAAGCTATCCTGGTGATATTATCTACATGAGCTTCAAATGAAAGGCTGGAATCTATAATCACACCGAGGTCTTTAACTGTTGCACTTGATGGAACAGAAAGGCATCTAAAGTTACAGTGTGATCAGAAAGCTTACTTCTAGCTACTTGTGGTCCTATGACTAGAACTTCTGTCTTATCAGGATTAAGCAGAAGAAAATTAATTAACATCCAATCTCGTATGTCCTGCACACACTGCTCATTTTAGCAAACTGGTCTTTCTCATCTGGTTTTGCTGAGACATATAATTGTGTGTCATCAGCATAACAATGAAAACTAATACCATGTTTACGAATTATGTTGCCCAGAGGAAGCATGTAAAGGGAAAAAAGCAGTGGGCCTAAAACTGAGCCCTGTGGAACACCAAACTCCACTTGAGAACATGAGGAATGGTCACCATCTAAATCTACAAACTGATAACGATCAGTCAAGTAGGATCTGAGCCACAAGAGGGCAGTTCCTTTAATTCCAACTACCTTTTCTAATCTGTGAAGGAGAATACTATGATCAATGGTGTCAAAAGCTGCACTGAGGTCCAGTAACACAAGTATAGTGACGCAACCCTGATCAGAGGCCAATAGGAGGTCGTTTACTACTTTAACAAGTGCTGTCTCTGTGCTGTGATGAGGCCTAAATCCTGACTGATACACTTCATTTATGCTATTTCTGTGTAGATGTGAACATAGCTGCTGTGATACTACCTTTTCCAAAATCTTGGAGATAAACGGAAGGTTTGATATCGGCCTGTAATTAGAAAGCAGACAGGGGTCAAGGTCAGGTTTCTTGATTAGCGGTTTAATAACGGCTAATTTAAAGGATTTGGGGACATACCCACTACTGAGTGAACAGTTAATTACTTTCAACAGGGGTTCTATTATTGCTGGTACTATCTGCTTGAGAAAATGTGTCGGTATAGGATCTAATATACAGGTTGACGATTTTGAAGAAGAGATGAGTGAAATTAGTTCCCTCGCTTCAAGGGGAGTAAAGTGTTCTAAGTTCTGATGTGATGTGGTTAGTTTATCATCTGAATTATTTAATTTGTCTGGTTTCAAAGCCTGAATTTTTTGCCTAATATTTATGATTTTGTTATTGAAAAAGTTCATGAAATCCTCACTACTGCATGATGTTGTTGTGGAGATTTCTGCAGTGGTCTTGTTTTTAGTTAATTTAGCTACGGTATTAAATAAAAATCTCGGGTTGTTTTTGTTATTTTCTATAAGAGTGGAGAGATACGTTGATCTAGCATCACTGAGAGCTTTTTTATAGTTCAGGATGCTCTCCTTCCAAGCTATTTTGAATACTAACAATTTAGTTTGGCGCCATTTACGTTCGAATTTGCGAGCGGTTTGTTTTAAAGCACGTGTGTGGTCATTATACCAAGGAGCGAGTTTCTTATCTCTAATCATTTTCCTTTTAACTGGAGCGACATTATCTAAGCTATAACGAAGTGCTGACTCTAGATATTCATTCGCCTGTTCGAGTTCTGTGAAGAACTACATTTAGAGCTACATACTCGTCCTGTATAATCCAGGTTTCTGTTAAACATAATATATCAAACTCCTGATCTGTGATGGTTTCATTAACAATAACTGCTTTAGATGCGAGAGATCTAATATTTAACAGTCCTAGCTTCAGATCAGAGGTGCTGGCTGCGCATTCAGTGTGATCTGAGTTTGTGGTGTCTATGTTAATTAAATTACTAAAACAGACTTTCTGAGTCTTTCTAAATGTATGTTTATGTTTAGCTCGGGGAACAGACACAGTCTCAATCTGATGAACCCTGAGTGACGACTCTATGCAGCTAGCAGACGGTTGGTTTAGCCTGTCTGTCTGCTCCCTGGCCTGAGCTCTGGATTGTCACCGATTAACTCGGCCTCTTCTGAGACTATGTGCTATACTGCAAGAAATGAGAGCAGCACCTTCCCGAGTGGGATGGACACCGTCCCGCCCTAACAGGCCAGTTTTGCCCTCAAAGGTCTTCCAGTTGTCTATGAAGCCCACGTTGTTTTCGGAGCACCACCTGGACATCCAGCGGTTCAGCGACCATAACCTGCTGTGAGCTATGTCGCCACGTCTCATTGGGATGGGACCAGAGCAAACTACTTCTTCGCTATTTTAAACACCTCTGTAAAGTTACTCTTACTAACCTCTGACTGACGAAGGCGTATATCGTTAGCTCCAGCATGTACCACTATCTTGGAGAACCTATGCTGACCTAGAGCCCTAAGATTACCTGCTATGTCCGGTGCTCTGGCTCCCGGGATACACCTGACCACTGCCGCTGGCGCCCCTCAAGGCCTAGCTAATTTCACATGCCTCAGTATAGAGTCTCCTATAACCAGAGCTCTTTCAGGTTTCTCAGCGGGTGCATCACTGAGGACAGCGAACCTGGTGGACACTTGAAGCGCAGAAGAGGTGTGCTCCGGTGGGCTAGCCTTAGCGTTAGCTTTGGCTGAACGAGTCGTCACCCACTCGCCCCGCTGTGAGGCTCTACTGCCGGAGTCGGGGGCTGGTTATCTCCACCTGTGGCACCCAGACTTTCCACTACAGGATTAACGCTGCTCTCGCGCTCTCTAACCCTCTCTAAAGTCTGGACGCGCTCCTCTAATGCTACTATCTTCTCCGTCAGGGTGCTAACTAACACACACCTATCACAAATAAAATGATCACTAATGACGGAGGAAGAAGGTCTAAACATCCTGCACTCCACACACTGAGCGAGCTGAATGGTAGACATGATAACGTACCTTTGTGCCGGAGTTGTGATTATATGCTGACGGATTTGCTTGTTGTTGGTCAGATGAAATGGATAAAGTCCAGTAGTATTGAAGCGTAAAAACTAGTTTGTTATTTAGTAAAAACGGGAAAAATATTTAATTCTAAAAAACTAAACAAAATAAAATCTAAAACGCTGTTACAAACAGACGAGGAACTTTCGCGGGAACAATACGAAAAACAGGAAGCATGGATGGAGTGTGTGCGGTGGAATGACTGAGGACAATAGAAGGTTAGAAGGACCTTCACACTTCACCGTATTGTTGATGGAGATGTTCATGCACTGATCAACACTCAGTATTTTAAAGTCTGTGTTCATTTCAGGTTTTTGTAACACTTGTCTTTTCTGGATTCCGTTCAGCACTGCGAGTGTGTGAGAGCGTGAGCTTGTTTCTGCTGTTCATGGATTGTTGCTAGGCTGCTTCTTCTTCTTCTTCTTTGTCAGCTTCTTGCTCGTTCTCCTCCTTTTCTTTATCACCCCCTTACTCTTCTTCATTTCAGTCTCTTTCTTATCTTCCTCCTCGTCCTCCTCTTCCGTGTCCTCCTTCTGTTTCTGGTCTTCTTTGTCATCCTCCTCATTTCTGTTGTTTTTCTCTTTTCTCCTTCGCTTTCTTCTTCCTCCTCCTCCTCCTCCTCCTCTTTTTGCTCTGTTTTGTTGTCTTCCCAGCAGGATCTCTACCGTTGTCTGCCATTGTTCTACGGGTTTTTTTGAAAGCTGGTATGATTTAGATGAAGTGATGTTGGCATATTATTGAATGATTGGACTTTAAATGACAGAATTACTTGTCTCAGAGCGTTTATGCTGGTTCGCACAACATTTACACGTTTACATCCGCAGGCATACATTTGAAACTTTTGATAATGTAACACGACAAAAAAGTGTTTCGGTTGCATCACTCGGCGCCGGTTATGTAAGAGGCTGATCGGTCATGTCTCAAAAAACTGAAAACCAGTCAGATCTGGTCACTGGCTGATCGACTGATGCATCTCTATTATTAATCTATTAAAAACATCAAACACCACCACTGCAGATGGTCTGTCGTGAGAATCGGCCGGACCCGCGCAGAGGACGAATAAAGGCTGACGGGGGAGCTGACCGTCACGTACGAGGTTTCTCCATCACGTCATCTTCATTATAACCTTGCAGAGTGAGAGGTCGTTACCACTTTTTAAATTGTGTACATTTAAACAAGCATGATACAGCTGCAGGGTACGAGTCCAGGAACCCCAAACCTCCACCAGCCTGCAGAAACGCGTTCATAGTCATGCATACAGTACATCTGTTTATCTGTAGTGTAGATCGTCGACATGGCGATGAGATCCGAGGTACGAATCGGGACCAAGGTGCACTCCATCCACCTGAAGGAACTAAAGGTACTTTATACTAAAGATAAGCTTTTAATCAATGTTGCACTACAGGTACACAAGACTGTAGTGATGAGAGGAAGATCATTCGTACCAGGCACACAAAAATATTACCAATTTACAAAACTATGGTCATATTTTAGCATATAAAAACAATCAAAACATTTTAGAAAAGTTCGGTTTGCTTCGTTCTCTCGTACGCAGAAAACGCTTCATATGCCGAGGCACCTTTCTTGCACGTTTTCAGTCCTTAAGTTTGTTGGTTCCCAGTAAAGCTGACCTAGTGTTTTATATCTTCAGAAAGGATTAACATCGCTATTCGTGTGCTTGTTTGTTTGTGTGTGTGTAGTTATTTATTGACTGATCGTTTGGATAGTTAAAAAACCAGGATAGTTGAAGAGCCATCGATATGAAACGGTACCAGGTGTGCATCAGAAGTGTGCCTGGATTTAAGCTCCCAGCATGCACTGCACCTCACAGCACTGCATCACCTGCACATCGTTACTTCCGATCAGTTTGTCTCGTTAAGCTCCTCGTGTGTCTGTTGTCTGTTTTGCTCCCAGGCTGCACGATCGTGCACGCGGCTAAAGTTGCCTTAGCAACTGAACCATTTTGGTCAAGCGTCCCCTCGGGGCAAAATAAAAGAGGGTTATGTTTCCTGCATTATAGCCAAAAGCCAAATAGCAAAAAGTTACCACAACGCCCAATCCCATAAAAATCCCGCGTCACTGCATCGTCCAAACGTCTTGTCATACACAAATCCTTTTGAAGTCATGGAAGGTTTTAAAAGTGAACGGTGTAACCAGTGTGAATTTGTGTCAATAAAAATCTCCACACGTGCATCCAAACACTGCACTGCTCGTCACGTTTGCATCACGTTGTTTTACTCGGATATGAAAGGAAGCTGATCTCAGCTGTGAAGAAGTTCACGTCCGTGTTGAGCGGCGATGTTCAGGATGTGGCGTTTCTATCTGAGACATACTACGACTGATAAAAGCTTAGTGTTTTGTGGCACGCAGGTCATTTCTGTGTGAGTGTGTGTTGAGATCTTGAATGATTTTATTTCTCAGTAATTAACTGGAGCGACAGAGCTCGGGCGTACAGACGTATCAGACGTGTCGTCTGGGTGTGAATGAGCACGGCACACACAAGGTCCAATCTCATATCAGCCTGTTCAACATAGTGTGTGTGTGTGTTAGTGTGTGTGTGTGTGAGAGAGATTTCCTTCCCCTGTGGGATTAAGAACAGTACATTAACACTGCAGTGCAGCAGAAAGACTCTCTTGCCAAGCCGTGGCAGCTTTGGGGGGCATCTGAATAAAAGCGTGTGCCCTTTGCCATGGCACGTACAGATATCTAATTGGACACTGCCTGGGGAGTGTGTGTGTGTGTGTGTGTGTGTGTGTGTGTGTGTGTGTGCGTGTGTGAGAGAAGCTGAGAAACGTTCTGCTTTTCCCCCCGCTCTGGCAGTTTTCTGCACAGTATGAGGAGACGAGGTGGAGAGAGCGTCTCAGCAGTGAGATGATCGTAATCGTGCAGAAGCACACGAGGCTCTGAAGCGGAGGCTGTGCTGGAGGTCGTGTGTGCAGAGCTGAGACGTCCCGCCGCTGCTCGTCTTCTGTGTCCAAGGCTGGTTTAGAGGCCCTGAAAACCCAAAAGGGTCGGAGAGGATTAGTGTTGCTTACCATTAATATCATGTAATAATGTACTGGAGTCCGGGAGTCTCGGTTTCATTAGATTGTATTCGTATAGAGCTTTTAGCAACTGACATTGTCGCAAAGCAGCAGCGGGTCTACAGATCCTGGGTTTGTCTCATTTCATGGTGTGAACTCTAACGGTAGGCTGATTACGTTTATGTGATTTTGTCACGTGATGTGTTAGGAAACAATGAAGGTCAAGTCATGTTTAAGCCGGGGAGTGTTTAAACCAGCAATTCGTTTAAATCGTTTTTAACTGGCGTCTGGTTAAGCCGGCCGTCGGTTTTAACTGGCGTCTGGTTAAGCCGGCCGTCGGTTTTAACTGGCGTCTGGTTAAGCCGGCCGTCGGTTTTAACTGGCGTCTGGTTAAGCCGGCCGTCGGTTTTAACTGGCGTCTGGTTAAGCCGGCCGTCGGTTTTAACTGGTTAAGTTATCTGTCTTTAAAATCAGTGTCTGTTTAAGTCGGCAAATCTTCTAGGTCGGCGCCTGTTGCGGCCGGCTCTCATGTAAGGCAGCGATTCTTTAAGTCGGCACCTGTTTAAGTCGCTGATGGTTTAAGTAGACGCCTGTTAAAGTTGGCGATCAGTTAAGCTGCTGATCGTTTAAGCTTGGATTAGATAATCACTGAGAGATACTGTACAATGTGTAGAGGAACCTGATTTGGTCCTGACTGTACAGCAGCACATGAGTATCACAGTGAAGAGCTCACACCAGAGAGAGAGAGAGAGCTGACCTGATTGTGTCCTCCCCCAGCTGTCTTTACCGTCACCTTATTGACTGGTCTAATCGTAACACTCACACTCCACAATACTGTGTGTGTGTGTGTGTGAGAAATGTTCTGACAGCCTGATTGAAGTTGAAGCAGCTACACTGGCAATAGTTCAAATTCCTGCAGAAATACAGCCTGTACATTTTATATGTGTGTGTGTGTGTGTGTGTGTGAAAGAGAAATAGATAGAGCGGATCCAGATCGATGCTTTAGATGTTGGTGCAAAACATTTTTTAATTTTCTCCCAGCTGTCACCATGAATAGCTGCAGTGCGGTGAGGTGTTCACACCATCAGGACCTAGAATCAGCCGTGTTTATCACATCTTAATCACGTCCATTCAACTCCTCTTTAGCTCACGTTACACTTTACTCTCAGCGAGGGAGGGAATAGAGGATAACGACCCGGTAATTCTCTCTGATTAAAAACATGACTGATTTTAAAATGTAAAAAATGAAATAAAAACACCGTGCTGTTTCTGTACAGTGTTGGGTCTCCATGGAAACGCAGGATGACTGATGGATGACTCGCGGCCCTCGTATGAAGATCTCGTACTGGTGTGGTGATGATGTACAATACAGCTCCATGCAGCATTTAAAACCACCTTCAAAAACGTCCTGCTGCTTCCCATAAAACCCCAAATCATTCTAAAGTTCTTCAGACCCACCCTGGGAATAAAAAGGCCACGCCCCATCATTAGAGAAGCACAGACTGTTTCCGCTACTGCTTGTATATAGAGAACTCAGAATAGACGCAGGAACCTGGATAGAGACTTAGATTCCTAATGAGCAAGCCAGAGGAACCATGAAAGGAACCGGACTCTTCAGGGAACTCCTCCTCATCGGAGCGACTCCGGTTAGAGCGATTATGAGTCATGGTGAGCAGAAGGCTCAGTTCTTCACGTCGGCAGACTCGTTAGCTTGAAATCCACGGTACCCGAGTGAAGTTCTGGTCTGAATAATGAATGAGAAACTGCTTTCAGTAAGTGAGATCTTTAGTCTAGCTAATGAAGAGCTTCCACTGAGAGGCTGCAGGTGTGCAGGGCTCTGCTGGAGGCGCACACTAACCGATGCATTTCATTAAATACAAAAACCTGAATCAAAACCATGATTAGTTTCACCCCTGAGTTATTTGTGATATCAGTGGGTACGACCGATCTAACACACACACACACACACACACACACACACACACACTCCAGACTCGAGCGTCTTCTCCTGACCTCGAGTTATCATCATATTTATATTTGCAAACTGAACTTGACAGGTTGAACCTCAGCACTGAAATGAACAAACTGAATAATTAAAAGTGTGTGTGTGTGTGTGTGTGTGTGTGAACACTGAAAAATAAATATTTGAAACGTGAATTTTAAAAACGTGAATCCTTGAACAGTTTAATAGATCCGAGTTTCAATGAGATTAATTTAGTTGAGGGTTAAGGACAGATCAGACTTTTATAGGGTCTTGGCTCGGTGGGCTTTTATGTTTTATTATTAAGACATTAATTGCTTTTAAACTTCTGAAAGAAAATATTAAATAAAATCATTTATTAATATTATTGATCCCTTTTTTCTGTTATAATGGAGAGCGCTGTCCAACACATCAGTCCAAACTCTCCCTCAGGAGGTTAACTGCTGCGTGATCCGGTGATCCGCTGGTGACCCGGTGACCCGGTGATCCGGTGAGGTCTCAGTGTTTCATTTTATTTTATTTAATCTTCATTCAGTAAAAGAAATAATTCATCACTCAGATGACTGAGAGAAAACAGGATGTTTTGATTTAAGTGATTGAAATCAAACTCGGGCCACAGTCGTCATGATTATTTTCCACGTTGGTCTTTAAGACTCTTTTGCGAGTTCCTCAGACTGAGCACCTGCTGATGTACAAGTCCAGTGAAGAAACGGGAGTGATTTGTTCTGCACTGGCTTTCCTTTAGGATCGGACCCGACGCGCTGCCATGTGGCCCCGCGGGCACGGGTGAGCCTTCACTGCCCGTGATCCTGTCACCAGTTTACTGACGCTGCAAAGGAACAACTTCATACTGTAGATGTCGAGACCAGAGCGCGGGGTCACGTGCCTGAGGGCGCCGGGTCACGGGCCTGAGGGCGCCGGGTCACGGGCCTGAGGGCGCCGGGTCACGGGCCTGAGGGCGCCGGGTCACGGGCCTGAGGGCGCCGGGTCACGGGTCTGAATGTGAGGATGTGGAGAGAAGTGTACAGGGACACATGAGCCAGCCAGCTATTGACCCTGATCTTCTACTGAACGTTCTCTCCTTCCTGTCCCACTCTACTGTGATGAACGTGTGGTCATGAAACAGAAGGAGTTGTGTTTTATTCCCCACATTCTTATGCTCCGATTTAAGGAAACTGAGCAAGAGAAATCTTTCAGTATGGATGGTTGTTCGTGACATCAGTGGTATTTGATCTCGATCCAGGGGAGACGAACCCTTGCTCAGTTGTGAACTAGAGAGTCTCTGTAGTTTATTATTCTGAAACTGAGGATGCGGCATGAATAATCCCTCCAAACTCCACGGAGCGGTTAACTCAGATGAACTCTACTGCAGGTAACGTTTTGGTCTTGCTTTCCTGGGAAGGCCTTCATGAGAGACAGTTTCATCATCCTGGTGCTTGATGGGGTTTACAGAGGCCCTCGACACAATACTGTTCTTGTGAGAACTGATCCAGAACAGCTGAATTGTTACTTAATCACCACGTGTGTTATTTCATAGTTTTGAGGTCTAAAAAGTTTGAAAAGTTTTTGTTCCATGTTGTAGAAGAGAAATCACTAAATAAAAACCCTGGTCAGACGTCTGCCTGGTGCTGGACTGTAGCTGCTGGCGTCTGTTTCTTTAGGCAGGACTTGTGTTTTTCTGTATTTTACATACTGTATACAGCCTTTACTGGACAGTAACTGGAGTCATTTCTAACAAGGCTCTGTCCTCCTGAACTGCGTTGTGTTCTTCCTCCTCCTCCTCCTCCTCCTCCATCCCAAACTCCCATATTTGCTCATATTCAGTGGCCATGTTGAGTCAGAAGCTGGTGAAACTAGAGCGAGTCCTCTGACTCCGGCTGAGAAACAGCATGTAAGGATGAGCCGCCTCAGTCCTGCTTTCTCTCTCTCTCTCATATATATATATCCCCCCCCTCCTCTGGATCTCTTTACTACTTTGGGTGAATTTTATATTTTATTTCTCAGCCCTCTGTCTGAAACAGGGAAAAGGAGGAGGTTGATTTTATTATTTTTTTTTCCAACTTATCAGTACCAAACGTTGAAGCGAGAGAATGTGCACACCACGCCGCTCCTACAGGGAGTTTTGGATTTAGGCAGCGTTCTCAAGGTTTATTATTAAATTCTTATTAAGCAGATCGAGATCTTTCGGAGATCTTTTCTTCATGAAGTGATCTCATCAGACTGACTAGTTTGAGATTTCAGAAACTGCTGATCTTGTATGTTCACGCACCAGATCAAAGGGTACCAACCCTGGTCGGGAGGAGGGGGTGGGGGGTGTTGGGGGGCAAGGTGTTGGGGGGCGGGGGGGGGGGGCGGGACGACGACACTGCCCTGCGCATTTTAGTGTTTCCCCTGCTCTACCACACACGCCAGTTAGGAAAATCAGCTGGTTAGTTAAATCAGGTGTGCTGAGGAAACACTAAAATGTACAAAATGACACGTACGGTGCCTCGCAAAAGTATTCACACCCCTTGAACTTTTTCCCATTTTGTCATGTTACAACCACAAATGTAAATATATCTTTTGGGGATTTTATGTGACAAGACCAACACAAAGTGGCACAAAACTGTGAAGTTAAAAGAAAATAATAAAGTTTTTTTTTTTTTTTTTTTTTTTTTATAATCTGGAAAGTGTGCTGAAGGTTCACCTTTCTGCAGGACAACAACCGTAAAACATCATTCAGCCAGAGCTACAGTGGAATGGTTTAGATCACGTTCATGTCTTCGACCTAAATCAACCTTTCAGCTGAGAATCCGCGGTCAGGTTTGAACGTTGCTGGTCACCGACGCTCTCCATCCATCTGACTGAGACGGAGATGTTCTGCAAGGAAGAATGGGCAGAAGTCTCACTCTCCAGATGTGTGACGCTGGTAGAGACGCACTCTTTCAGACAGACTTCATTCTTTTTGCAGTGGAAGGTGGTGCTGCAAAGTATCGACCCATTGATTGTACACCTATATGTTCAGAAGTTTGTGCACCCATTCAGTACAGCCATGTGAACGAATGTTGAACATCTCATTCCAGATGTGCTCCTCTTTCCTGTTATAATAACCTCCACTCTTCTGGGAAGGGTTTTAGATGTCGGAGAGTGTGTGATTGCGTGTGTGTGTGTTTGTGTTCGTTCAGCTACAGGAGCATTAGCGGGCTCGTTTGCTGGTGCTAGGACATGGAGGAGTCTCCAGTTCCAGTTTACTTTGAAGTGGAGGACCGGCTGCTCCATTTCATCGCACAATTTATAAAACTCCTATTCATGAAAAAAACGAAATAAAGAGGTGCAGTAAAGTGACATGACCTTAAAAACAAGAGGAAAACTTTGTTACTGAATAATTAATACAGATTTATGACTTGCTCTTTTTTGGTAAAGAAATGTTCACAGTATAAAGTGTTACTTTTGTAGATGAGAGCAAAACTGCATTTTAAAAAAAAATTAGAGTTAAAAAAAAAAAAACAACAACAACAGAGACATGAGTCAGAGCAGCGTTACTCAGGACCGCGTGAGTTTGCTTTGGTTGCTGTTATTGTGCCGGAGACGAGCTGTCCAGGCTGTCCATGCCACAGGATCTTACAATGCGACTGAATTACTGTACAAGCACGTCACGTCTGTCATGAAGACTTCACGTCATGGACGTGCTCTTTGATGGAACATGGCAGCTCTAGCAGTCATCTCTACCTCCTTTATGTTCCTTCCGTCGATATTCTCCAGCGTGCCGCTACAGCGCTACGAAAATAGCCATACCAGCGCTTCAAGGCAAATTGGATTCGACACGGTCGTGTTTCTGTTCATCAATGAGGATTTAACATCTCTTCTTCTGGCATGTTATAAAGCTGATTATATAGCTTTATGAAGTATGCAATTTTATGTTTATTTCTTATAATTTGCAGTGACTGAGCACGCTAGTGTTGTTTGTAATATAATGTCATATTGGCCTTGATTTAATTAGGCGCAAGCGAAGGGTCCAAAAAGCTTTTTTTTTTTTTTTCATTTCAGTGTTTTCCTAAAGTGTTTCTCACAGTGATTTTGAGAACCAGTCAATGATCACTGTGATTACCGAGCAGCCCGGAGGGATGACGAAGCCGGTAATGAAATCTGTGGTGGCTACTGTAGTTGAGGCCATGGCTGCTGTGGAGTGGAGGGGAACCGGGCACAGGAAATACATGAGGAGATTAAGGTGTGGATGCTGAAAGCATGTTAGTCACCACTATTTATCTCACAGGTGCTTATATATATATATATATATATATATATATATATATATATATATATATATATATATATATATATATATATAGTCAATGAAAGAAAAACTCACAATGGTCACAGAAATAACTTTAATCTGACAAAAGTAATAATAAATAAGAATTCTATGAATGTTAACCAATGAAAGTCAGACATTGCTTTTCAACCATGCTTCAATGGAATTATAAAAAAAAGAACTCATGGAACAGGCCTGGACAAAAATGATGGTACCCCTAACTTAATAGTTTGTTGCACAACCTTTTGAGGCAATCACTGCAATCAAACGATTCCTGTAACTGTCAATGAGACTTCTGCACCTCTCTGCAGGTATTTTGGCCCACTCCTCATGAGCAAGCTGCTCCAGTTGTTTCCGGTTTGAAGGGTGCCTTTTCCAGACAGCATGTTTCAGCTCCTTCCAAAGATGCTCAATAGGATTGAGGTCAGGGCTCATAGAAGGCCACTTTAGAATAGTCCAATGTTTTCCTCTTAGCCATTCTTGGGTGTTTTTAGCTGTGTGTTTTGGGTCATTGTCCTGTTGCAAGACCCATGACCTGCGACTGAGACCCAGCTTTCTGACACTGGCCAGCACATTTCTCTCTAGAATCCCTTGATAGTCTTGAGATTTCATTGTACCCTGCACAGATTCAAGACACCCTGTGCCAGATGCAGCAAAGCAGCCCCAGAACATAACAGAGCCTCCTCCATGTTTCACAGTAGGGACAGTGTTCTTTTCTTCATATGCTTCATTTTTCCGTCTGTGAACATAGAGCTGATGTGCCTTGGCAAAAAGTTCCATTTTTGTCTCATCTGCCCATAGGACATTCTCCCAGAAGCTTTGTGGCTTGTCAACATGTAGTTTGGCATATTCCAGTCTGGCTTTTTTATGATTTGTTTTCAACAATGGTGTCCTCCTTGGTCGTCTCCCATGTAGTCCACTTTGGCTCAAACAACGACGGATGGTGCGATCTGACACTGATGTTCCTTGAGCATGAAGTTCACCTTGGATCTCTTTAGAAGTCTTTCTGGGCTCTTTTGTTACCATTGGGATTATCCGTCTCTTTGATTTGTCATCGATTTTCCTCCTGCGTCCACGTCCAGGGAGGTTGGCTAAAAAAAAAATAAATAAAAAAAAATATATATATATATATATATATATATATATATATATATAAAATTTTTTTTTTTTTTTTTTTTTTTGATCCCTAGTTACCTCATATCAGGAGAGAAATGTTCCCAGGTAATGAGTTTGCGTTCGCACATGGGTCTCGCTGCAGGTCATGCTGTCGGCACCTCGTGGACGGGGATTTGAGCTGGCTCTCTGTCCGTGTCCTAGGTTAGTGATCTTGTCAAACCAGTGGAGACATGAGATTCTGAACTGGTGGACAAAGTGAAGTGGACCGTGGTTCAAAATATGGGGACAGGATGCTTCAGATACTCTGGGTTCTTGTGGTCTGTGGTTGCTGATGGTGTAGTTTTGTTCAGCGGGGTTAAGGATCTTGGAGAATCAGAAGGCTGACTGAGCAGTGGCTCAGGGCTCAGGTGAACGATTGATCAGAGACTCTAGTGACACTTGCCTGGCGTGACACTTGCCTGTGAGCAGATCTGCCCTTTATCTGCCCTGGACAGGTCTGCTCACCAGTGTGGACTGGGTGATTGTTTCTTAATCAGCACGAGTACTGTAAGTGAGCGGTGTAGTGTTAACACTACAAATACGGGTCTGGGTTCTTCAGGAGAGCTAATGGCATGGTGATGTTGTTGGGTTAAAACAACCCAGAGCCAGTATACTGTGTCAGGTGTCAGAGATGCATGCAGCTGCCGGGGGACAACTTTATGTCAAAGAGTCCAAAACACGAAGCAGAAATGTAGTTACAAACAGGTACAGAGTCAGTGACGAATGACCAAACGGTTCACGACAACACATCGGGAAAGATAAACGGAGGATGACGTGTTGTAGTGAGTGAGTGCTGGGGTGTTGTAGTTCACATCAGCCCTGTTAGTAATGTGTGTGTTAGGAGTGTGCAGGAGTTCACTGGAGAAACCGGAGACCAGAAGTCCAGAAATACCCTGTGAACTGGTTTCACTGGGTTCTAAAGAACAGAAGGTAATGATTGCTATAGAGCGTCACTAAATGCCGGACCGAGCGGCGGTTCTATCTGGACCCTGGTGCTTTCCTGATTAACATGAGAGTAATGCATGCACGAGTAATCTAGCGCTTTTTCCCTCCGGATGGGCGCGGCGATACGCGTCACTCGACAGAGCCAACCAGCGTGATCGCTTAGCGTACAGTATATAGACACAGCATGGCTTACTCCATAAAAAGGAAAGTATAATGTGAAAACTAAACCTTTCACGATGGATGAACAGATCATTGTACATGTTTATTCTTCCAGCGGGAAGTTTAAAACCAGTTTCTCTCCCAAAGAAACCGAGAGCGCGGTATGACGGAGCAACCAGATTCCTTTAACACTCACTTACAAATAAAGATTCACTTGGGATTAATTAAAGATCGTTTGCATTCTGTACAGATACGAGGAAATGTACACGCCATCAAAGATCAAACTGTCCACATGTTTCATATAGTTACTGAAAACTAACACTAAATATTATTATTGAAATGGTCATTTTAACTGGCCTATTTTTTACAGACTTCCGGTGGCTTTATATAGACCGATCTGAATCCGAACACAAACATGGAGACCTCGGCTCAAAGGGAATTGTATCGACCGGATCTTCTTTTTACATTTTCACTCCGTACCCCTGCTATGGCTGGTTGAAGTCTGAAACCACAGCGTCCTGCAGCAGAGGCCGTACGGACGTGGCGCGGTGTTCGTGTTTCACATGTAGCCCCTCGGCCAAAACAGCAGCCTGTGATGGAACTTTATAAATCATCACTTTCAGAGTGCAGCTTGTGCAAAAGCTATTACAGCACCGCTGCAAGGCTTGATGGCCGCGCGTGAGTCCGTCAGGTTCGGTCACAACAGCGGAGGGAAGGACGACTGCAGGAGCTCCAGCTACAGGACGGGTTTAAAAAAACACACACACACACACACACACACACACACACACACACAGGTGGAAATAAAGAAATAAATAATAATGTAAACAATGTGCAAATCACATTACTGTAAATTAACGTACACTTCTGTAGCCCTGAAGAATATTTACTCTTCTTTGCGTTTAGAAAAATATAATAATAATCCCATAAAACATTTTTGAGTCATACTCCGCTGAGAACATTTTATTTATTTATTTATTTATTTATTGTTAAAGATATTTCCCCACGTTTAATTATACCGTTTCAGACCTAAATGTGGTGGACGTTCTTATTCTTACTATTTATGATCCGTTCATGTCAGTTTAAATGTTTGATATTTAAACAAAGTTAGCAGCAGTTAGAGGACTCGCTAGTTTGTGATTGACTAGTTAGCACGCTGGTTAGACGACATGCTAACATAACGTACAGCCATGACTCTTGTCTCATATAAAGCTCGGGTCTGGTATGGCGCTTTGATGAGAGACTCCGTCGTCCTGTTCTGCGTGTGTTTGGACTGTGGGAGGGGAGCGTCGCACCGCCAGCCCCGGAGCTGTGAGGCCACAGTGCTGAGTATCTGTCAGAGTTAATGAATATTTCATTAACTGTTAGGAAATGTGAAAATGGAAACTATTATGTAATGTAGCAGTCAGAAATGCGGAATAACATCACCTGCTGTGGTGTCTGGCACGTGCACATGGCAGCGGATGCTTTGGGTGCGGTGGGTCGTGGAATGGGCCCTGCATGGATCGGACGTGCTTGTCTGGCGCATCCCATTTGGATCTGGGTAGTTTGGGGGCGGGGTCTGTGGCCTGCTGGACCCTGTGGTGCTCTGGGTGTTCTAGTGCCTTTCTATCGCATTTATCAGCGTTTTCTTTCAGCGTTGACTTTTTTTTTTTTTTGGCAGTTTGCGCTGCACTGGTGTTTCTGTGGGGGGGGGGGGGTCGGAGGGGACGGGCTTGGCCGGTGGTCCCCGTGGGCATGGGTGGGCCTTGGGTGTCCTGTCACCAGGTGTCTACTGACCAGAGTTGGGCATAACGCGTTACAAACCTATGCGGTTTGACTATGTGAGGACCGCTGCGCGGAAAGATGGAAACCTAATCACAGCGCCAAAACTCGCGGTGAATCATGATGAACCGTACTTGCGTTTGGCCCATAATCTGTTAACTATTAGTAGTTACCAAACTTCACTGAGTGATGATGGCAGAATAATTATAAAGGTCTCGACTAAAACAACATGCATGAGGAAGCACATAGGAGGTTTCATTTTCTGCAGTGAAAGTCATTACTTTTATCAGAAAGTCACACTGTAATGTAACGGGTTACTTTTTAATGACAGTAATTTTGTAGCGTTATTAGTTACTTTAAAAATCAGCGTCCCCCAACACTGATGCTGACCAAGGTTACTGGTGGTGTTAATGTTATGGCTGATCTGTGTATATATTTAATTCCTACGTTACTGCACAGACTTCAAAGCTTCATTTAGCTTTAATAAAACATTTACTAACACATAACTCATGTGTACTAATGAGGCTGTGCTCTGAGCAAAAAGCTTTCAGTATAACCTGCTATTTAACCTTACATTCATTTCATACATTTAGACAATAAAATTGTGATTCTAATGTTCAGTAATGTGACATTTTACTGCTTTTAGCTTCTTGTGAGTAGCGTGACCCGATTCCGTCATTGCCATGTCCCATCTGTCATCAAGGTGACCGCTACGAAACAAAAAGTCAGTATTTGGCACAATGACGCTTTGAGGATACCTTAGTCTCACGTACAATGTGTGAAGTTTTATACGGAAATTAGCTCCCAAGTTTTGCTCAGCGTCCTGCAGAACCACACACACAGGTCTTCTGAGGACTTTAACTGTCACACCTGCTCCTTTCTGGCCTGCAAAACCTGGCAGCCTCCATTTACCGTGGAACCTCGGATTGCGAGTAACGTGGTTTACAAGTGTTCCGCAAACCGAGCAAGGATTTTTAATACATTTTTATTCGGAAACCGAGCAAGTATTAGTTTGAGCAAGTATTAATTTGTTTTTTTTTTCATTTTATAGATTGTATTAATTATTTTTATGTATTTTTTTTTGGGGGGGGGGGCTGTGGAACGAATAATCTGAGTTTTCATTATTTCTTATGGGAAACGATGATTTGCTTTACGAGTGTTTTGGAATACGAGCACACTTCTGGAACGAAGTATGCTCGTAATCCAAGGTTCCACTGTAGTTCTGTTTTTTGGTCTAATAAGTGGTCACTTTTTTAATAATGTGCAGGTTTATTTTCTGGCATTAAATTTTCTGTAAATTTTGTCATGGTATAATGATGTTAATTAAAAAGCACTGACTCAAAACTGTTAAAAACAACTCGTCTATAATAAAGGTTGTTTCCTAGAGAACACGGGTGTGTGTGACTTTTGCACAGCACTGTAGATAATGGAAAAAATTCAGATTCTGGTGGCTGTAATAATCCATACCATTAATTCCGTAAAGCTGCTTCGTGATAATGAATATGAAATAAAAATAAGATTGAACTGAATTGAACACCAGAACATTGAGATTTCTTCACCCTGCTAGCTCACTACACTAAACCGATCACAGCCCTAATTCTAATGTTTATCAGAGATATTCCAGCCTTCCATCCAGACCGACCCCAGGTGACCTAATGTGTAAAAATATCAACATATCATCAGATGTGAAGAAAATAAGTTCAGAGATGGACATAGGCTAAAAAAGGACAAAATTCACTTGTGATCATTAAAGTGAACTGATCAATTATTGAAGATTTATGAGGTGTGTGTGTGTGTGTGTGTGTGTCTTGCTGATAGCAAGAGTCTGCTGCACAGCAGAATATCATGTTCTTCATTAGATTTATTGAACTCCTCAGTCTTTATTTCTGTCTTATTGCAGTGGGTGTGTATGTGTGTTTTCTGTATATATATATGTGTGTGTGTGTGTGTGTGTGTGTAATATATAGAATTTGTCAACTGCAGACAGACAAAACTGTTTTCCTGCAAGAGAAGCCAAGCCCTCACAAGCTCGAGCTGTTATTTAACCCTTTAGTGCCGAGCAGTCAGTTCAGTCTGATCTCTTGTTAGCGTGCGGGAGTTTGTGTGTTTGTTTATAATAAGTAGTACTGTACAGTACGTATAACCAATGAATTAAATCACTATTGGGTTTTTAATACATTTCCAAAAAGTTGTAAAAGCATGTTTCCAATCCCACTGTACCCGCGCATGTACATGTACAGGGGGAACTGTCCGGTTCTGAAAAATGAGTCCAATGCAGAAGTGCCAAAATGTGCAGTTCCTCAAATGTCCAGTAGAAGCTGGCTTCGAAACCGAGTCAGTCCCTTTAGAGCCCCATGTTAAAAATATCCAAATGTACAACAGAAATAATCACGTTTACAGTCTGGTACAGAAAAACTGCTTTTGCCACCACAGTTACATTTCTCATTTATGATAACTGTACAGGGGTAAAGCTACATTGAGTTATTCCTTGAATAAACTACAATCTGAATTGTTGTAGTTTAACTTATCACAAGAAATGTAGGAGTTGGCACAGGACGATGGCAGGGTAGCTCAGGGCGTTACAGCACGGGGAAGGCCGGGGGTTCAAGCCATCAGCTCCACCAGGGTGCCATCGTTGGGCCTTTGAGTAAGGCCCTTAACCGTGTCTGCTCCAGGGGCGCTGTATCATGAGGGACCCTGCGCCGGGAAAAGTGAAGAATAAAGAATTTCACAGTGCGTTGTAGTGTACGGATTCCAGTCCAAGCATTAGCATATGAATTAACATCAGCCACCATAGCATTTGAGCTAAACTAAAGCTAAGATTGTGGGTGGTAACTGGATTAACTGGATTATGGATTAACTGGGGTTAACCAAATTAACTCGGTTTAACTGGATTAACTGGTGGTAGCTGGATTATGGATTTACTGGGGTTAACTGGATTAACTGGGATTTAGGGCGGAGTCAGCTCCTGCCAAGATGGCGCTGACCAGACCTGCTCTTCAGAATCGTCACAGAGGGTTTGTCCTGTTCTTCCACAGTCTGTGCTAAACGTCAAGGTATGGAGTGACCAGTGAATGCAGGTGGAAAGCAGTTATGCACATGTACATATTAAACACTACTGTGATGGATAACATAAAGACATAACGATTTTATAAAAGAATGTAGTGTTAACCTTCGTGGTGTTGAGGTTGTGTTGGAGTAATGTGTGATGGTTAAACGTTGCTGCGTGTACACCGCACGGCTTCGGGTAATTAATCCTCTCGTTATGAACATGTTCATATTTGTAAGTTTTATTTTTAATTGTTGTGCTTATAATAGTAAGACACGTCCATATGGTTGAGCCAGTACGCCTCCACGCTCGTGCCCACTGAGAGGAGAAATAACACCTGGCTTTAGGACGGAGTGTGTGAGAGGCGTAGACGCAACACTCTGAACCATAACACTGGCTCTTTTATAGAAGTGAGCAGCTTCTTGTACAGCACACACTCCCCCTCACTGTAGAAATCATATTGTTAATCGGATCAGCAGTTACGTTTGGAGTAAACAACAGCGAGCGTGTTGAACCTGCCTGGGCTTTGAACCCGAGTGCGCGCGGCGTCTCGGCAGAAGCCCCCGGGATGACGTACACGCCACAGTGATATCTGCTGACTGGAATGTACACCTACAAGGTCGTGTGTGATGTGTGATTAATGCAGCCCTGAGCGAGTCAAGAAGTTCTGCGCTCCTGCTGAGTCCGGGTCTTTGTCAGGAGCTTGATTAGATGAGGGCGAGATGCAAATTTGCGAACGTCGCAGTTTCCTTTAGTGAAGAATTAAAAATGCTATAAAAGTATGAATAAGCCTTCAGTACCCCGCCTGTTCTGATCTATTTACTGAAACTGTCAAGTCTGCAGGGTGTACTGTACTGTACTGTACCGTACCGTGCTGTACGTTGTGCCTCGTAAGGGGTGAACATGGCAGTTCTCTTCGCTGCCTTGAGGTGGCGCTACCTTCTGATTCGGAAAGCACAAACATGCTAGCATGGGAGCAGCTCATTAGAAGTTCCCACACACTGACATGTCTGACGTTGCTACGTTTCGCTTCTCCATCAGTGCAGCTAAGTGAAAGACTCTCGGTAAAATCCGCATAATTAACACGCGGGCTGATTCGTTTAGACTCGGAAATCTTGAATGCGGTTCTGTGATTTGTACCTAAACACAACGTTACTCTGACTTCCTGTTCAAGAAGGAATTGCGGCAGCATGTGGAAGCAAGTCACAGCTAGGAAGCTGTGTAACGGAGTAAACGTCCCCCATGTGAAGACTGGACCCGGTCCGATGGCGGGCTGCAGTCCGGACCCGGTCCGAGTGACGGTTCTATCTGGGACCCCTGATGCTTTTCTGATGAATGAGAAAAATGACTATGCCAGTAATCTAGCGACTTCTTCTTCTTCTTTCTCCACTCAACAGGGCGAAGTTTGCGGAAGCAACAGAAACGAAAGTGAGACACTGCATGGCTTACTCCAAAAAAAAAACCTGAAGAAAAACTACAAAAACCGAACCTTTTGAAGAAGAATGAACAGATCAGTGGATGTTTATTCTTCCTGCGTTGAAAGTTTAAAAGCAGTTTGTCTCGTAAGTTCTGAAAGCATCACGATAATAAAAAGCAGGAACGTGAAGCGTCACTACGAGAAGAAACACTTGGCGTTCGGGCAAACGCATCCAGACCTCGGCTGGCTTTATTCAGTTCCTTATCCCTGGTCTATGGGGTCCTGTTTTTACGTTCTCCTTCTGTGCATGTTGCTTATGTTCCACTTTATATCACATGACCAGGGTGAAGCAGGAACTGAAGATGAACTCGTGAATGGAAGGATGTGTAACACACTCACATCGCAGTGTGTAATGTAAAGGTGTTGGAGACGTTTTGTCTTGTCGTTAGTGTGGTGTATTAAAACATCCGGCCCTTGGGGACTCGGCTTCCGTGTTAGAAAGGTTCAGGTCAAAGCCATTAGACAGGATCTTTACTGCTGCTGTAAAAATGCCCATAAAATGGTCTTAATTTGGGAGAACTTATCATTCTTTTTCTTTTGCCATATAAAGAAGAAAACTGTCTTTTTTTTTTTTTTATATCAGTGAAGCCATAAACGTGTCGAGAATGACTGACTTTTTTTTTTAAACACGTTTCCTGAAACCACCGCTCAATTTCCTCTCGCACTACAACACTTCAACACAAATCTCAATCAATTGCAATCATGCGCTCCAAACTCACGGTTTCCCTCAAAATGATTCACGCGGGCCTCACACAAACACGTCTTGTTAAGCATCGATTTCACACTGGACTGACTAAATTAAAAACACAACCATCAACTACCAACATTCAGTGTTCACTCTTCAAGTGTACAGTCAGGTGCATGAAGTTTGGCTTCTGTGCACCACACCACTGAATCTGAACACAAATGACTGCAAGAGCTTTGACAAGAGTGTGGCGTTAACCATTCAGGAACTAAAGCCATTACACACACACACACACACACACACACGCACACACTTCATCTGTCTCATTTGTACTTGTACAGAGACCGAATGCGAAAATAATCTGTCTTTGTCACAATCTTCATAAAGTCTCAGTTTGTTTCTGGGAGTCTGAACACATGCAGTTTTACAGTAAACATAAAGGCTGTTGCCATGACACCGTTGTTTATTGTCTGGTGTGTCTCTGGGTTTTCTACAGGTTTGAAAGTCATTAATATCTACAACGGCGGCACGGTGGTGTAGTGGTTAGCACTGTCGCCTTGCACCACCAGGGACCGGGTTCGATTCCCGTCTCTGTGTGCATGGAGTTTGCATGTTCTCCCCGTGCTTGGTGGGTTTCCTCCGGGTACTCGGGTTTCTTCCCACAGTCCAAAGACATGTAGGTTAGCCTAATTGGTGTTCCCAAATTGGCCGTAGTGTGTGTGTGTGTGTGTGTGTGTGTGTGTGTGTCTGTGCCCTGCGATGGATTGGCACCGTGTCCAGGGTGTACCCCGCCTTGTGCCCTAAGTCTCCTGGCCAGGCTCCGCCCCCGTGACCCTGAATTCAGGATTAAGCGGGATAGAAGATGAGTGAGTGAGTAAAATCTATAACCCGAAATCCAGAAAAGTTTGGAAGTTTTTTAAAACTTAAATAAAATGAAAACTGAAAGACTTTCAAATGACATACGCCAAGAGTTTATTCACAATAGAACACAGAGGACATAAATGTTTAAACTGAGAAGTTTTACACTTTTCTGCACACAATGAGCTCATTTCAATTTAATGCCTGCTACAGGTCTCAGAAAATTGGGACGGGGGCGTGTTCACCATGTTGTAGCGTCTCCTCTTCCTCATAAAACAGTTTGAATACGTCTGGGCATTGAGGTTATGAGAATTTCTGTTTTGGAATTTGAACAACAACAAAAAAAAAACATCCCATCTTTTCCAGAATTCGGTTTCTACTTGATGTACGTGATACGTGTTGAAATGCAGTGTAACGTGGTGTTGATTGAGATAATTTTATTTTATGCCGATCTTTAGCTCCACACTTCACTCCGGTATTGAACCAACTGCTCAGAAACTCAAAAGCAGAATCAGAAGCCAAACTCTTACAAAATGCAGAAGATGGTCGCAGTTTGTGTTTTCAGCAGAAAGTTTGGTGTGGGTTTGGAATTTTTGTCGATTTTTACAGAATTTAACAATCATACGTTTTTTTTTTTTTTTTTAATTATCAGGAATTGAAAACTGACCTTCACTGAAATTAAATGATCAATAAACGATTGGTTAAATTGAATAATTGAATACACTGCTGTATAATGGAGATTATTTTTCGATAAGCAACTCAAAGTGAATCTTTTATCTGCAAAAATAAAATTCGTATTCAATCAGTGTACGCCTGCTGTTTAACAACGCCGACCTCTCCAAAAAGAAATCACTCCGCACCCCGTCTCTGATCCTCATCGGGCCCGAGGACTTCATCCTCATCACAGGGAATGTTTCCCCCGGCCGAGCAGCAGGGAAAAAACGCCGGCTGAATGACAGATCCAGGCCTGGCAGGCGTCTGCAGCGACGTTCCCACAAGCCTCAGCGGCTGCCTGGAGGAAGGTGTGCTCATGGGGTTCACACGCAGTCACACGCTGTCCAGCACCATGCTGGAGAGAAATCTTCTGTTGAATTGAGAGGGGAGAGGGGAGGGGGGGGGGGATGGTGACAGATAAAGGACTGGAAGCTGTGATTGAACCGGCTGGGGACTGAGCAGTGTGGTGGAATCGTACGCTGATCTAAATGAGAAGGTGACTAGGCTGGTCTGGCCCGGCTGCTTCTGGTGGAGTGAGGCAATATCTTGAAATTCAGTTCGGTGTATATCGTGCTTTTAACGATTGCAAAGCAGCTTTACAGAATCATAATAAAAAAAAATTAGGTAAACGAGTTTGAAAAGGGAAAATGTGTATACATCACCACAGAGGATGGTGCGGAGGGAAAAACTCCCTGAAACCTTGAGAGGAACCGGGCTGAACAGGGAACCCATCCTCATGCGGGAGATAACGGATAGCAGGGATTGATCTGCGTACGTACTGTATGTACTGTGGATGTAGGTCAATGCCGCGGACTGACTGCAGGGATGAAGTGAGTGAACGTAATTACATTTCCATGCAGAGACAGTGTGATGAGGACTCACAGGATCGGGACTAAACAGCTGTGTGTCCATGAAAAGAAACGCTTCAGTTTGTGAGGGAGAATAAAGCCTGGACTCTGGAGCGATGGGAAAAGGTCATGTGACCTGATGAGTCCGGATTGAGCCTGTTCAAGAAGGGATAAGAAGGGAAGCCACTTGAGGTCTCGTTTATTCCGACAGCTAAATGCTAAAGAGCAGCTGTGATGTGTGACGTGAGGGAGGCCAGTCTGTAATTTGAGCTTGACATTTGGGGGCCGGTGGTTTTCAAGTGAATAAACAAGGTGTGATTATAAAAGCTGCGCATATGATGAGAATTTGCATGTTGATGTAATTTAGTATTAATCTTTGAGACAAAAGCTTTGAGACGTAAGCTGTACTTTTCACCATATGGTGTGTATATTTCCAGTTGTAAAGATTTGAGAAAATGCTAACCTCATTAATATTCAAATGAACTAGATGTATGTATGCGGTCAGTTGCCTGCTGCTTCTTGACCTGGTACAGTACGTGGATGGAGATCAGATGCAGGAGCTGCAGAGAGTGAGGGACGTATTACAGGAGGGATGTCTGCTAGTCGAGCCCGAGCTGTCGGGTTCAGTTTGTTCATGCGTGCGTGATAAGACAGCAGTGGAGACGTCACATGTCCACCTGAGACAGTCAGGTGGTCTAACATTGCATGTGTGAGACGGGGCAGTGCTACAGCAGCGTCACCGGAGGGATGTGAGCAGGTGCTCGGCGTTGAACAGGACCATATGAATATTACAGCACTACTGCAGAGTGAACCTCAGCGCAGGGATCAGGAGGAGATGCAGTACTATTACAGAAGACACACCCCTTTTTATTCCTTAGGCTACTACAGAAGCCACACCCCTTTTTATTCCTTAGACTACTACAGAAGACACACCCCTTTTTATTCCTTAGACGATTACAGAAGACACACCCCTTTTTATTCCTTAGACTACTAGAGAAGACACACCTCTTTTTATTCCTTAGACGATTACAGAAGCCACACCCCTTTTTATTCCTTAGGCTACTACAGAAGCCACACCCCTTTTTATTCCTTAGGCTACTACAGAAGCCACACCCCTTTTTATTCCTTAGACTACTACAGAAGACACACCCCTTTTTATTCCTTAGACTACTACAGAAGACACACCCCTTTTTATTCCTTAGACTACTACAGAAGACACACCCCTTTTTATTCCTTAGGCTACTACAGAAGACACACCTCTTTTTATTCCTTAGACGGTTACAGAAGACACACCCCTTTTTATTCCTTAGACGGTTACAGAAGACACACCTCTTTTTATTCCTTAGACGGTTACAGAAGACACACCTCTTTTTATTCCTTAGACGGTTACAGAAGACACACCTCTTTTTATTCCTTAGACGACTACAGAAGACACACCCCTTTTTATTCCTTAGACGATTACAGAAGCCACACCCCTTTTTATTTCTTAGACTACTACAGAAGACACACCCCTTTTTATTCCTTAGACTACTACAGAAGACACACCCCTTTTTATTCCTTAGACGACTACAGAAGACACACCCCTTTTTATTCCTTAGACGACTACAGAAGACACACCCCTTTTTATTCCTTAGACGACTACAGAAGACACACCCCTTTTTATTCCTTAGACGATTACAGAAGACACACCCCTTTTTATTCCTTAGACGATTACAGAAGCCACACCCCTTTTTATTTCTTAGACTACTACAGAAGACACACCCCTTTTTATTCCTTAGACGACTACAGAAGACACACCCCTTTTTATTCCTTAGACTACTACAGAAGACACACCCCTTTTTATTCCTTAGGCTACTACAGAAGACACACCTCTTTTTATTCCTTAGACGGTTACAGAAGACACACCCCTTTTTATTCCTTAGACGGTTACAGAAGACACACCTCTTTTTATTCCTTAGACGGTTACAGAAGACACACCTCTTTTTATTCCTTAGACGGTTACAGAAGACACACCTCTTTTTATTCCTTAGACGGTTACAGAAGACACACCTCTTTTTATTCCTTAGACGGTTACAGAAGACACACCTCTTTTTATTCCTTAGACGGTTACAGAAGACACACCTCTTTTTATTCCTTAGACGGTTACAGAAGACACACCTCTTTTTATTCCTTAGACGGTTACAGAAGACACACCTCTTTTTATTCCTTAGACGGTTACAGAAGACACACCCCTTTTTATTCCTTAGACGACTACAGAAGACACACCCCTTTTTATTTCTTAGACGACTACAGAAGACACACCCCTTTTTATTCCTTAGACGATTACAGAAGACACACCCCTTTTTATTCCTTAGACGATTACAGAAGCCACACCCCTTTTTATTTCTTAGACTACTACAGAAGACACACCCCTTTTTATTCTAACTTGGTTATAGAAGCCACACGTCTTTTATTTAAACTGATAGGTACAGAAGCCACACCCCTTTTTAACTGAGCTAAGTAAGACCCACCACCATTACAATTGACAATTTACATAAAAGAGGTGTGGCTTCTGTAATTAAGTTACAAAAGACACACCCCTTTAATATAAACTGACGGTTACATAAGCGGTTAGAAATTTGTGTAAAAAGCTGTAAATGAGGCAGAAGTTTCTCAAACCTCCCTGTCCCAGGACCCAACTTTAGGCGAATGGGAGACAGAGGTCATGCATTGTGTGTGCAGACATTATTAGCTTTTTTACTAAGCTTTGAAACTTCATAAACTTATGCTATAACTTAAACAGACTCTTTGATCCAGCTGGTTTGACTTTTCTCATATCAGCACTGAAATTATCCGGACAGCCTGCCACATTTCAGCACGCAGGTTTATCAGCGCGTCTTGGTCTTGCCTGAGGTCTTCCTTCACAACCTCACACACACGCACACACGCACGCACACACGCACACACACACACACACACACACACACACACACACACACACACCTCTACGTAAGTGTAAGCTTCTTTCATCCTCCAGTGAAGATACTGCTTTGCCCGCACCTGTCAGACTTCACAGTGATGCTGTTAGCTGTTTCAGCAGGAACAGAGTGTGGACGGGAAACACCAGGGATACGATATTATTACAATACCGAGAATCAGATTCGATTTATATTGCGATTCTATTAGTATCACCGTTTTATAAATATCCTGATTCATTATAATTTATTTTACATTTTGTTAGAATATTAAACAAACTTCTACTCTTCTGCAACACAGTGAATAGTTCAGAGTGCACCACCTGCAGGATTGTAGAGGAATGACAATGTTTTAATACCTCAAATGCAAACATACAGCATATAAACTTCATTTATTGAAAAAAAATATATATTTTTTACATTATACATGTTGCCTGAGGCTTCTCCCTGTCTAAAGGTTTTTGTGATTAGGAATTCAATTCAATTCAATTCAATTTTATTTATATAGCGCTTTTAACAATTGACATTGTCGCAAAGCAGCTTTACACAATAAAAAGAAGTAAGTTTTTATGCAATGTGTATGAATCAAAATGATAAGATTGTCCCTGATGAGCAAGCCGAGGGCGACGGTGGCAAGGAAAAACTCCCTGAGATGGTAATAGGAAGAAACCTTGAGAGGAACCAGACTCAACAGGGAACCCGTCCTCATCTGGGTGATAACGGATAGCAGAGAATGATCAGCATAATAATGTGTACTGGAAGTTCAGTGTAACAGGAGATGTGTTAAAATTTAAATTAAAAGGAGTCCAGTTTGTTCCCGGAGGCTCAGGTAGACTGTAGGAGATTCCAGTCCTGAGCTATCGAACAACTGAAGTCACAGGTCCCCAGAGCATCAATCGATGATAGGACAGTCTTCATGGAACCATCCCCAGCCACAAAGCGCATCCAGGCAGACCACACGGGGCATCCATGTGACGGGATCTCCAACCAGAAGCAGGACTCCAGGACGGGTTAGACGGCTTCAGAGGGCAGAGGGGTCTGGATCACTGGCAACTCAGGAGCGAACATGTATAGCTCGACAGAGAGACAGAGAGAGGGAAAGGAGAGAGGGAGAGAGAGAGAGAGCAGAAAAGGAGAGAACAGAAAATAAGGAGAGATGGCAGTTAGGTCTGGTCACAGTCAACATGTATAAGGTGAATGTATATTAGTGCAGAGTGCAAGCAGGGACTCCGGCAGGACTAACTATAACAGCATAACTAAAAGGAGGAGCCAGAAGGAAACACAAACATGAGGGGGAACTGAGATGTAAAGCAACCAATCACCTCACCGTCAACAAACCTGAGTGAACAATGAGAGTGGGGAGGACAGCATCTAAACATACCAGTTCACCAGAATACTCTACGTCCATGAGTCCCCCAGATCTGCTCCTTTACCTAAGGTTAATCTATTTACAAAAATGCTTGGCTAAATAAATAAGTTTTTAGCCTAGACTTAAACACTGAGACTGTGTCTGAGTCCCGAACATTAACAGGAAGACTATTCCATAACTTTGGGGCTTTGTAAGAAAAAGCTCTGCCCCCTGCTGTAATTTTAATAATACGTGGTACTGACAGGCAGCCTGCATCCTTTGATCGAAGTAGGCGTGGCGGATCGTAAGACACTAACAGTTCACTCAAGATACTGTGGCGCGAGACCATTTAGTGAATTAAATGTCAAAAGTAGTATCTTAAAATGGATGTGAAATTTCACAGGGAGCCAATGCAGTGTAGATAAGATAGGGGTGATGTGCTCGTATCTTCTGGTTCTAGTGAGGACCCTCGCTGCTGCATTCTGAACTAACTGAAGCTTGTTTATACACCTAGTTGAACAACCAGACAGTAAGGCGTTACAATAGTCCAACCTAGAGGTGATAAAAGCATGAACTAGTTTTTCTGCATCATTTAGTGACAATATGTTTCTTATCTTGGCAATATTTCTAAGGTGAAAGAAAGCTATCCTGGTGATATTATCTACATGAGCTTCAAACGAAAGGCTGGAATCTATAATCACACCGAGGTCTTTAACTGTTGCACTTGATGGAACAGAAAGGCCATCTAAAGTTACAGTGTGATCAGAAAGCTTACTTCTAGCTACTTGTGGTCCTATGACTAGAACTTCTGTCTTATCAGGATTAAGCAGAAGAAAATTAATTAACATCCAATCTCGTATGTCCTGCACACACTGCTCAATTTTGAATGAGCTGCTGTTTTCTCTCATGAGTTCTCATGGCAGCTTTAGAGTTGATTTGCCGTCGCTAAGCGCTGAAATGTAGAATAGATCTGTAGAGACTGGGGGGAGACCGTTCTTTAAAACAGTTTGTCAGAAGACATGATGGAGGAGACTTGGCTCAGTTGTGGAAAAATTGGGTTTCTGGTTTGGTGAGACCAGCCGTTTGACCTTCGCACCGACCTCTATATTTGGATGAAACCCAAACCTGATTGTCACTCCGATGCAGAGGTGAAGCATGGTGGTTGTGACAGGAGTGTCACGTAGAGTACATGTGGGTTAAAGGGGAAACGCTACTGGTTTAACTGAGCAAGGTTAACCTGAAGATACATTATTATTTTTTTTTATTTTGTGATGAGAGTGATGCTGTTAAAGTGACGGAGTGGTGTGCCGAGGTAACAGGAGGGACTCCCTCTTTTCATTTTCAATCACTGCTTCCAATTAGTCGCATCTCGCTGGAGGAGCAGGCGGCGCGCAGAAATGCAGCACAGCTGTCTGAGCCCACTGCCTGGAAGAGCTTATTATGTAAAGCTTCTATTATGGAGACTCGGAGTCGTTTGTCTGTATGCCATATGTATAGGTGTACACGCAGAGAAAACACCTGAAGGCGCATCATCCATAATGAGAACATGCTGCTGTGGACGTGCCGGTCGTGGATCCTCATTTCGACGCCATCATGTGACGAGGCAGTTCCTGCTGGTGTGTCCTCGTCTTTCCTGTGCCTTCATGGCCTGTCTGTTGTTTCCTGTTTTGTTTGCAGATGCACAGAGAGCTGTTCAGCTTCCCTCCCAAATCACAGAAGAGCTACTGGAGTTGCTCAGGAACAAAAGAGAGTTCACATTCATGGCTAGCATCCAGCAGAAGACGTCCTCATCTGGAGTTCTCTTCTCCATCCATGAGTCTGAATTCAGGTACAGCTGTTTGTCCCCTCACGCCACTCTATCACGATATATATCCTATAATATCTATATGAACCTCCAGGTGTATTTGTGTCGATGTCAGCTTGGAGTGGAGGTTCACCGTGCGCACCAGTGAAGAGCCTGGAATGCCTTTCCGTATCAATAATAATCTCTTGTGTTATATTGCCTTTTTTTTTTTTTCCACTCCTGAAAGACAGGAAGCGTAATCCCTGCTAGCTGATTTCTAAGATGCGGCGGAGCATGTCTAACACATCCTCATCGAAGGTCAGGAGAGCGTCAGGTGTTAAATCATGTCTAGCTATTTAATCAGCTAGAGAAAACATGGCAGTGCAGAGCTGACTGAGGTCCTCCCTCCGGGTGTGTTGGCATTAGAGAATTAAAGTGGATTTGGGGGGGAAGGATTAGATATAAATCCCGTCATGAAATTAAAAGAAACCGAAATGTGACTATAAATAATTCAAATCTGTTTTATATAATAATGAGTTCAGCCGTTACTATCTATATATTATTATTATTATTACACAATCATGTGGTGTTGACTCGTTTCTATGCTAATTTGCTTTATTAACATGTCCATGCAAAAAAGATCAAACACTGCGGTGGGTGGAATGGGACGGTATGAAATAAATAAATAAATCAATAAATCAATAAAACTGATGAATTAATTGTGTCCTGAAATAATGAATATTTCAAATGAAATGTTTTTAATCGCTATTTACATGTCTGATTGACTCATTTATTTAAAGATTTTTATTTATTTATTTATTTTTTGGATTTTCCCCCGATTTTCCTCCCTAATTTAGTCGTGTCCAATTCCTCCCCGTCACTAGGGGGCTCCACATTAAGGCTACTACTACCACTCAGCCGGGAGGGCCGATGACTATCACGTGTTTCCTCCTGAACCACGTGACGCCAGCCGACCGCATCTTTTCGAACTGCTCGCTCGCGCACCGTTGGGGGCGGCGTAACACACTCGGAGGACAGCGCTATCCGCTCCCTCCGCCGCGCGAGCTCACAGACGCCCCTGACTGGCTGTAGAGCCGTGATTAATGTCGGAGCACTATGTACCTCTCATCCCTCCCCTCTGAGAGAGCTCGGCCAATCAGCTCTCTCTAGACCTCCGGCTGCGAGAGGTTACAGCACCACCCGGGATTCGAACTAGCGATCTCCGGATGATAGGGTCACTAGTCATAAATGCACCGCGGGATAATTAGTGGGCGGAGTCTAAAGCTGCTCTACTCCAGGTGATGAGTCTGGACCGCCAGCCTCAGGCTGCATCGTGCCTCAGTGAAGGTTCAGGGAAGATCTCCGAGTGTGAGATCCCGAGATGTTAGTTATGATGAAAATAGATGTTTTCTTGCTCCACTTAGTATTTCCTCCGCAGTGAAAGAGTAGAAGTTTGAAGAACAGAAGCCGAGACCACGGCGTCCATGTCTCTTGATGTTCACTAAAGCTTGTCACGCAGCCAGTGGCTTGCAGATTATATTTAGAACTAGCTAGCATTGCTGTTGTGTTTTAAAAATCAGATCTCACAGCTGATGTTAGTTATTTTATGAAGCATTTACCCGATCTGTTCTGCTGTGAATGATTTCTATCATAGAAAACTGATGTCTTTAGTACTGTCACACAGTTTCCCTTTGCAGGAACGAACCCACGAATGTCTCTCGTATACTGTAGGTAAAGTCAGACGCTTTTCCTCAGGTCGACTTGAGTTACACAACTCTCAAATAGCACCGCAGAATAAAGTTATTAAAATAAAGTCGGCATTAAATTCAGTGCAGCAGTCGATTTAAGACACGCCCCCAGTTTGACGCATATGCGCAGTAGACTGCCAAAGGCGTCCAGTCTGTAATCTGGCTCAAAACTGCTCGTGACCTCCGTTTTACTACAGGTCACACTTCAGACGGACACTTAAGCACTGGCAAGGTTTCGGGAAATTCCGTCTAGACAGTTTTGTGTGATGCTGTGCCATCATCTGATTGGACAGACAGTCTGGTTTCCGGTCCTCCAATGTATGAAAGCTAAAGATGTTATTGAACGATCGGGTTCTGACCTAAAGATGTTATTGAAAGATCGGGTTCTGGCCGGCGTACAGACAAAACCTTCCTTTTATTTATAGCGGTGTGTACACTGGCACACAGAACCGGACCGTATCCTGTAGTTATAATCCCTCAGTGTCTACTGCTGCACAATCTGAACTGCCAATTCAGTGCGTTTGAGTCAGAACCAAAGTCCACGTGAGTACAGAGTACGGCTGCACTGATTCTGTGCCTGGAGGAAGAGAGTCCAGTTCGCCAGTTCAGCTGTTTAGATCCTCTGAGCTGCAGCCTGCGACACGCACTACAGCTGGATTGAGCGGCTCTGGTGCTGCAGATTAATCCCGATTACACCTCAGGCCTCTCGCAGACACCTTTAAACTGCTCCCACGTGCAGCGTTCATGTCGCATTGACTGATTTAATGATGTGTGAACACTCTGTCTGTGCTGAATGATTATTATAAACATGCCCCGCCACGTGCTATGTGTTAAACCAGGGAGATTTTTCTCGGTAAGCGTTCACACAGTTTGAGGATTAGATCTAACACTTACTGCTGTGGCGTAAGGGGAAGAAAACATGCTTTACTACAGGGCACGGCACTCTGTCTCGCGTCTTATTCCCTTCCACACACACACACACACACACACACACACACACACACACACACACACACACACACACACACATACACAGGCTGTTTAAATATTTAAAATCAGCAGAAATCGTAAATATTTAAATCATGTAGGAACAAATCGTCAGAGGTATCAAAGCCTCGAGCCACATTTAAAACGGATCCTTTAAAACACAGCAGGAGGACGGAGACACATTCCAGCTAGATGTAGAAGATTTGATGAAAAACAAAAATATATTATATATATATATATATAAATAAAATGATCGCCTCATTCCTCGGCATGCCGCCTTACACCCCGTCATGACGCTAATGCTCCAGGGGCAGGTTCTGGTCACGCAGTAATCATGCCCGAGTGGTGCGCTCGACGAGCACATGGTTTATTAGGGATGAGGTGTGACTCGGACTAATCCTCGGTCATTAGGTAGAAAACTGACGAGACGTTTCACTTAAGTGTGCGTGAATAACCTAAAATTTTACTTTTACTAGTGAATTCCTTCAGTGTGTGTGTGTGTGTGTGTGTGTGTGTGTGTGTGTGTGTGTGTGCGCGCATTTCGTTCATTCTAAATCATCTTAAATGTTTTATAAACAAAATACACCAGGTCAGGTACGAGGCGGCGTCAAAAAGTCTCAAGTGTTGTAACACACTAATGCACATGCCAAAAGACATCGTCGCGTGTGCATCGGGAGCCGCGTGACTGGTGCTAATCGGACCACCTGCATTACCGCGTCACCTGGACGGCAAGTTAGAACAAAGAGCCCCCGTGAAATTCTGCGTGAAAACGGGGCGAATCGGCGCAGAGACGTTCGACCTCAACAAACGAAAATGTCAAAAAACCATTCGGCACCTTGTGCACGATGATGGTGGGAGAAGCTCCGCCCCTCACCCTACTCACCAGGCAGTGATGCAGTATTAATGAGTAATGAATGGAGTAATGAAGTACTGTTGTGTAAACAGAGCTGATGTCAGAACTTTTTCATACAACCTTGTATTAGTGGATGAAGCTACGATAGCGGACGATGAGCAATAGGAGACGGTGAAGACTCGGTGAAGCGAGTCGACGGGTCTGTTAGCTGTAAGAGCAGACTCGGCTTCTCCATGGCTCTGAATGGCGGCTCGTTAAAGAGCCCGAGTTCTTATAATGATTTGATTCTGCACAGGCAGCATTTAACGGCACAGGCAGCGCTCCCAGTGGAGTCCACTAAACACGCTTGCAGTTCTTTTGTTTGTTGTTTTTGCACTCGTGTTCTGAAGTGACAGAAACACAAGCCTTCTGTGATGAAGTATACTGATGTGTGTGTGTGTGTGTGTGTGTGTGTGTGTATATATATATATATATAGTATATCCTCAATTCAGATCTTTTTTTTTTTTCTTGGAAACTTTTTCTAAAGATGAGGATCATGTAACAAAACTTCAAGGAGACATAAACCTTGAAGAAAGTTTTGAAGTATTGGGCAGAAAAAAATATATAAAACTTTATCTAAAAAAAACGAATAGAAAACATTCTCGATTGTGTCTAGAGTTTCTGTACAGAGCCTCAGAGTCTCACGAGGATGTCACCCGTAGCTTTTCTTTCGAGGCCGTGTCTCATTTCTTTCTTTTACTTTGTCCAGAAACAAGGTCACGCTAGTCTTCTGTTCAATTCTGCTCATCATTATCTATGAAATTATTTATTACATTAAGCTACGGGGGGAGGGGGGGTTTGGGGTGCTGTAGTATCTGGCACCAGGACCGAGTCAGTGGCATTGGTGGCATCTTAGCCGCCTGGTCCCAGTGTGCGGTGTGTGTGTGTGTGTGTGTGTGTGTGGTCCACACACTCATTCACCAACACCACTTGCACATTACAGGAACTCGGCCGGGAGCTGCTGGGAGTTATGGGGAGTCACACCCCCAGTCCAGTCCTGACCTCGCTCCAAGACATTTCCACCTGAGTGTGATGTGTAGAACTGCTCAATCACAGCGTCTACGCTACTGTACATGTGCTCGGCTGCTCGTTCACCCTTGAATCCATCCGCGCTGTTTTCCACTGGGATACAAATTGTCCTGTCAGTTTCTCACTGGTTGAAAAACATGACAGAAACGAGCCGTCAGCTTCACGCTAACGCTAAACTGCTATTGTGAGAGCACACCCGAAAACGGTGACAGGCCGCGGCTGATGTCCTGCCTTATTACTCGCGATGCTGTTAACATTCACTCGACTTGAACGGAGATCGCACGGACTCGGGTTAATTCTTCTAAGATTTACATAAGGCACGTTGTGCTGTTGTTGCCATGGAAACTGCTAAAGCTACGGAGTCACTCGATATTAACTACATGTTGAAAATGACCAAAGAGTCCAAAGAGTGTAACAGGATCGAAGATCTCACTCCTCTGTAAATTAAATCAGCAGCGCTGGACAATCACGGCTGCCTGAGCTCATCATGCTTAACGAGACGAGGGAAGCGTCTTCAAGTGCATCCGGCTGCTTTATAACGTTAGAATTCATGAGCCGAAGATTTTATAAAAAAGGTTTAGTCATATCTGGTGTGAGGAAGTGTGAGTCGTGTGTGGGAAGATTAATGGTCATTATTAGGTTGCTATGGTAAGTCTAGGTTGGTCCATATATGTCTTTAAAAATGAAATTAATATTAAAGGTATCCATGATATTTTACATATATAAAAGTATACAGTAGTATTACAATCAAAATAACTTCATAGCCATTTTTTGCACTTATTCTTATTCCCTGATAGCATTGTGCTGACTTCAAGGTAAAAAATAAAAAAATATATATTTTTATTCATCTAGTGCTTTTAACAGTGGTCACTGTCGCAAAGCAGCTTTACAGAATCGAAAGAAAATTCTGGATATGGGTATGAAATGTGTGAGAAAATATGCATGAATCAGAACGATCAGATTGTCCCTGGTGATCAAGCCGAGGGTGGCGGTACTGGAGGAAAAACTCCCCGAGATGGCAACAGGAAGAAACCTTGAGAGGAACCCATCGTCATCTGGGTGATAACGGAGAGCAGGGATTGGTCTGTAGTCATACTGTGTGTTAGGAGGCTGGACGTTCAGTATAGTCCCGGACCGTCTTCGTGCTACAGTGGAACCGTCCCCAGTCACCACATGCATTCCAAACAGACCGCACAGGTCTCCATGTGACGAGATCTCCAACAAGGAGCGGGACACCAGGACGAGTCAGACAGGTCCAGAGGGCGGAGCGGGTCTGGAGACAGAGAGACATGGAGAGAGAGAAGAGGAGAGATAACACTTGGGTCTGGTCACAGTCACATAATGAATAAGGTGAATGTATATTTAGTGCAGAGTGCAAGCAGGGACTCCGGCAGGACTAACTATGACATCATAACTAAAAGGGAGGAGCCAGAAGGAAACGCAGACATGAGGGGGAACTGAGATGTAAAGCAACCAATCACCTCACCGTCAACAAACCTGAGTGAACAATGAGAGTGGGGAGGACAGCATCTAAACATACCAGTTCACCAGAATACTCTACGTCCATGAGTCCCCCAGATCTGCTCCTTTACCTAAGGTTCATCTATTTACAAAAATGTTTGGTTAAATAAATAGGTTTTTAGCCTAGACTTAAACACTGAGACTGTGTCCGAGTCCCGAACATTAATCGGAAGACTATTCCATAACTTTGGACCTAACTGATGCTTGTTTATGCACCTAGTTGGACAGACAGACAGTAAGGCGTTACAATAGTCCAACCTAGAGGGGATAAAAGCATGAAGTAGTTTTTCTGTATTGTATATTGTATAGTTGACTTGGCTCGGACTGGTACACTGGATCTCGGTGCTTCCGCACACCTTGCTTTCGTAGATCTGAGTTTTTACCTACACCTATATACCTATTCCTCCACTTCAGAATGAATCTTCTGAGTGCCTCCATATAATAGTGTTTTTTTGTTGTTGCCGGAATTCTCTGAATTTCTATCAGATTTTATGCCAAAATATGAGAAGGTATTGCTCGTGGGTGGTTTTATCATTCATGTCTGTTGCCAAGACAAACCTTGTGTCTTGCATTTTATGAAACATATTGGTGCATTTGATCTTGCGTTATCTTGTGATTTATCTATTTCTAACTTGATCCTAGATGTTGCCTATTTATATGATGATAAGCCTGTAAAATTAGAAATTTTAATCTCTCTAAAAATCAGCTATACGATATAAGACAACTACGGTGGCGTTCATTTAATCCTGTACAGCTGCTCAGTTTGGTGCGGAGTTTAGTCAGGCAGTTAAGTGCATCAAGGAGCCAGTAAACTGTTATTTGGATGAATTAATCTCCTGGTATTATAATAATACATGTGATGAATATTCTTGACATAAGATATGAGTTGTATTAGTCGGTTTCGGATCTTTTCATAATACAAAAATCAATACTGATTTTTGATCAATACTGAAGTTATTCAGTTATCTAAAGTTACTGAAGTTATCTAATGTTATTAGATTTAAGTACAGCATTCAGTACTGTTGGTCATGAGCAACTTCTTTATGTGTTACAGCATGATGTTGCCTCATCGTTGCCTCGGCCCATGACTGGTTTCGAACATAAAGTACCTGACTGTCCGTAGTTTTTCAGTGGAATTTGGTGAGAAAAGATCATCCCCATTGCTCCTAGGCTGTGGTGTTCCTCAAGGCTCTATTCTTGGTCCACTTTTGTTCACTTTATACTTACTCCCACTTTGTCAGATTATTTGGAATTTTTTATTCTTTTATGCTGATGATGTCCATGTACCTCTAAAAAAAAATCCAAGCCTACTACTTCAGCAGTATTATTGGATTTTTGGCTGAAGTGAAAGATTGGCTGCCCAGCAAATTCTTATGTTTCAATGACCGAAACAAAAAAAAACAAATGTTGAAGCACTGAAATTACATGTTTTGGTCTAGGTACTTATCTTACTTCTGCAGCCAGAACCTGGGGTTTATAGTGGACGATAAATTGAAGTTCAACAGGCAGGTCAATTCTGTAGTCAAGTCAGGTTTTTTTTTTTTTCCAGCTTCTGCAAATATCTAAGATTACATCAATCTTAGCAGAGAAGAATCATGCATGCTTTTAGTACCTGTAGACTTGACTCCTGTAACTCATTTTATATTGGAATTGCTCAAATTGCACTTGGTACTGTAGATTACAGCTGGTTCAAAATGCTTGTAGTGTGTGTCTTAACCATGATTCATCAGCGTGAACACGTCATCCCGGTCCTACGCTCCTTGCATTGGCTCCTGGTACATTTTAGAATTGAATTCAAGATTTCATCCAGGAGAGGGTCAGCTCCTTCTAACAGTTCCCAAGGTTAGGTTAAGAAATCGGGGGGGATCTGCCCTTGTCAGTGACTGCACCTAAACTACTGTGTGGAATGAGCTCCCTCTCCAAATCAGACAATTATCACGTCTTATTTTTTAAAACTCGTCTTAAAGCATTTGTTTGATAAAGCTTCTAATCAGTAACATTGCTTTTTGTTTGCTGTTTTTCTTTGTAAATTATTTGTAAATGATAAGTTTTTGTTTTACACTATTTCATTCAATTTGCCATGTTATGCTTTTTAATCATTATAAAGAACTTTGAACAACTTGTTTGTAGTAAATAAATTATAATGCATTTAAATAAATAAAACTGACTTTGACATCAGGACAAATTGAAACAAATCAAATCTTAAGGAATGAATTCTGTTCAGCTCTAACCTTTTCATTGTAATGAATTATGCATCATCACTTTTAAAATGCACTGACACACTTTGCCAGCCAACTGATTACTGGTACGAGTCTAATTTCACACTTTGCAGGTTAGGCCACGCCTTCCAGATTTCCTCTTTCCTGTCCTACACGTCTTGTCATGGTTGTCTAGAAATAGTACTGAGACATGTGGCCTGTTTATGTAATACTGCTGAGACTTTGCAGTTTCTCAGTATGTACTGTACACACACACACACACACACACACACACACACACACACACACGCAGGTCTGTGCAATTCTGGTTCCTATGCAATCTGCTTCCTATTCTAGCAGACTGCATCCAGACACACTGTACAATCTGTTGTGTGTCTGCACTATAAGTTGCATTACATCCTAACAAACTGGGACAAGATTGGATTTTTTTTAATGCCAAATGAGAAACACAAACTCCCCAGGCTTTGCCTATCACCGACTAGAAAACACACACTGGGTGAACACACCCAGAAGCTCACATTATCCCACCTCGACATTAAACCCAGTAGAGTCATTTAGGAGCCAAAGTGCACCTCAGACCGTGCTGAATTAACACACACACACACACACACACACACACACACACACACACACACACACAGTGTTTATAATATATGACCACATGGCCAGAAATGTGCCCTGAAAGTGATCAATCATAACTCTGGGTGTTAATTCAACTCGGTAATATTTCCTGAAAGAAAATTAAACCGAGAGGGTGAGAGTGGGTCTGTACGGTCCGCAGTACTGAGGAGAGAGCGGCTGCCTGGCCACACCCACATTCACACCCACATTCACACCCAGTCACAGAAGCACTTTCAGCAACAGCACACACCTGATAAGGTCATGTGGTCTTACCCAACACGCCTCACGTCTCTGCAGTAATCACCTCGATGCTGTTTGTTGATGCTTAACGGGAACTACAAAGCTAACTAGCGTCTAACGCGAGGCTAAATCCCAACTCCTTCTCTAACCCCTGATCAAGGGAATAAGGGATTGTACACCCTACATAGGGCAGCAGCTTTCCATTTAACACTATTCGGTGAAGTTTCTCAGGACTGTCTCATTTTCCACATATGCACTGAATAAGCAAAGACTGGCCTCGACCCGTTCCCAGTGATGTCCTGATCCAAACCGTGGAGTCCTGATAACGTGGAAAGAATCCAGACAATTCATAATAATCTTGTCATTTGATCCAAAATGTGTGATATGCAAAAATACTAAGCACTAAGAAAACTCCACATCTGCTCCAGCGTCCAGGTTAAAGCCCCGTATGGGATGCAGTACGTGACATTCAGAGCCCGAATGTCAACTCCGTGGACCTCAGTGTGTAACAAGCTAAATGTCAAGCAGAACCCTGAACATTCTTGGGAAAACCTTTATATACATAAAAGAAAAATATAGTATTT